>JASAMW010006578.1:0-32785 GCA_030247985.1 Epsilonema sp. ZAB3_2
CCTGCACGCCTTTGGCTTGTGGCCAGGTAAGATGCCGAGTGTAATTTTTCTGAGGTTATGTTGTATGTACACCTTTTGTATCGCTGAACTGAATTTGCAGCGATAAGCTTTTACTGTGCATACTTATGAGTGGTTACTTGAGAGAAGGGTCCTCGTCCAGTTCTTGTTTGTGGGTGCGTGTGTGTACTTTCACAGTGATGTAGGGTTGTCGGGTTTGTAGGCGACGACAAGTGTAAGGCGCAGCTGTACTGTGCGCAAGATGCGGAGGAGGTGAAGAAGAGCGCTGGGCGTTTCTACGAGTTTCTGGGCACTGACGGCAGCATTCGCTGCATTCCCTGTGACGCCAGACTCAGCGACGCCACTCAGCTGCTCGTTCACCAAATGCAACACGGGCACAACGCCAATCTGTTCAGTCAAAATATTGCACAGTCAGTGCCTAAAGTCCTCTACTGTGAGGTGTGTGCGTAGCTAGGTTACATAATACATTTTTGGTACGACATACTTTTTGGTCAACGAAAGAGCATATACAAACATTGAAATATGTGGCATTACTTGTTTAGGTTTGCGACGTGATATATGGGAAGGTATTTTCAAACCAAGCAACAACATTCATTAAAGAACACAGCAATTCGGCGGGTCATCAAGAGGTATGGATGTAGGTACTGTACTTATACAGCACTGTAATGTGCTCGCATGCATTGAATGTTTTGATCTTTCTGTATGTATGTATATGGTGCTTGATAGGAAGAGGTGGATGGTTCTGTTTTTGTTGTTGTTGCATATTGTAGAAGGCGGTTGATGCGCGTATGCTGGAATTGGCGAAGAACAGGGCGCTGAAAGAGCTAGAAGAGAAGGCGAAGCAAGCGGCGCAACAACCTCATAGTGTGAAGGATGCGTTGGAAGAGAACGCTCGTTACATGATGACATTGCAGGTTTTCCTCCGCTCTCAAGTTGCAGAGCAGTGTTGTGGTAGTGCGGGCTAATTCGGGCCAGGAGTAATTTATTCGGCCTTTCTTCTGTTGCGAAGGTTGGAAACGCCGAATGTATTATCGAAGTGATCCTACCTCGCACTTTTATTTGTCTGAAGCGTTGCGAACGGGCTGAATTACCCCGCACTATCATCGGAGCTGTTGAATTGATGTCCTGCCTTCGGGTAGGGTTACGTGTTGTGCTTGTGTATTATTTTGAGGAGAAGGAAAGGAAAGAGAAAGGAGGAGAGGCTGAGAAGGAAGAAGAGAAGAAGAAGGAGACAGAAGAGAAGGAGAAGAACAGGAAGAAGACGAAAGAGGAAGTGATGCGGAAGAATAAGCGGACGTGGCTGAAGAGGGACGCGGCGCGACTGATGCGTCAGATTCAGGCGTCTCCGTTCGACGCGGAGAAAGCGCTGAGCTGGAAGCTGTCGCGCTCCTACAAGCACCTGTTTTTCGCCAACCAGCTACAGCGCGACTTGCTCCTGTACCACGGACTGATCAGGCAGAACCAGCTCAACCCCTGGGTGACGGCGCGCGCCGAGGAGCTGAAGCAACTGCGAAGGGAGGCCATGGAGGTGTCGCACCGTCTCAGGACGCCGCCTCTCGCCTCGGAAGAGAGCAAGCAGATCGGCGTGCAACTGCGCCGGGCTGCCTTCGGCCTGGACAAGGAGCTGGAATTCGAGGAGCTCCAGGGCCGCCTCGCCTACATTCAGCAGTGCGAAAAGGTGCGACTTCTCTTGGAGGGCATGTACGAGACTCGACAGCGGAGCAAGCAGGACGCCGCCGCCAGTCGCGTCTTCGCCTTAGCCGCCAACTACTCGGTTGGTGGCGGAACATCCTCTTTCGAAGAGTTGGACGACAATATTGCGGAGCGAAGGGGCGAGGAGAAGGAGATGGAGTGGGAGGCGGCGGTGGCGGCGGAGGAAGAGGCGTTGAAGTCGGTGAAACTGGCGCAAAAGACGCCGGGCGCCGGACTGCTGATAGATCAGGAGGCGGCAAAGATGCAGCGAGCTCTGACGGCCACCTCCAGCGTCCCCAAAAAGATTGTGAAAGTGCGAGAGGGCGAGGAGCTGGACGAGCACTTGGCGGTTCACCGCGCCAAAATGCACTACTGGAAAGCGCAGAAGGAGGAGAAGAAGAAGAAGAACGCGGCGGCTGTCGCCTCTTCAACGACTGCCGCTGTCACTACTACTGCGCCACCTGCGACTACTATTGACCCAACTGCTACTGATAGTAATGCTGCTGCTTCTGCTGCCACACCGCCAGCTGCACATGACGCGGACTCGCTAATGCTCAACCTGCTGAAGAACGCTATTGGCTCGACGTCAACGGAGAGTACGACCGGCTCTGCGCTGCAAGCATTACTGGAGAAGCGGAATACTGGCGGCGTAAGCTCGAAGTCTTCAACGGTGGCCGCCATGAGATCCGCGCTCTTGGACGCGCTGATTCAGCAACGCGAGCAGAAGCAGAAGACGGATCGCCTCCTGTCGGATCTGTTTCGCAAGGTGGTGGAGAAGAAGGAGGAGCTGGGAGGCGAGTGGAGCGACCTGTTTCGGAGCGCCCTGCACGAGACGAAGCTGGAGAAGGAGGTTGGTCAGGTGGCGGAGGCGTGGAACGGGCCGCGGAGCGCCTGGGTCTGGGACGGAGACGAGCCGGAAGCGAAGCAGGACGTCATCATGGACGTGAGTGCTTTTCACCGGACGCTGGCGCAACGGGCGGAGGCGGAGGAGCGACTGCGATCCGCCAAGGCCGCGGCTCTCGGCCAACCGCCGCCTCTGCTGCCTCTCAGCTCGGAGCGACTCCTACCCGCCTCCCTTCACCCCGCCGCAGACCTGAGCAGGATCGTCACCTCTCTTCCGCCTCCTCCTCCGCCTACGGACTTGAGCAGATTGTTGGGTGCGGGAGGAGGGGGAAGTGCAGGAATGGACAGTTATGCGATGGGGGAGAGGCCGGACGACGCCCTGGAAGACTCGCTCAACGATTTGATGCAAGAATTGGGGCGTAAAGAGCCGACGAATCGGGCGACACGGGTGGTGAGAGAGAAGCATTCTGCCGGGCACAGGTCGGCCTCTCGCTCTGATAGCCGATCAGGAGGCTGCAGGTACTACGAGGCAGAAAATTACTACCGTAATCGCCGCGAGAGCAGATCCCGGTCCAGGAGTCGCTCTTTTGGTCGCGGCAGAAGAGAGGAGGAGGAAGACAGACATTTTGGAAATTTGCGCATCAGCCGCGATTATTACGGGGAAGAAAGACGCAGGAGTCGGCGCTCGCCTTCCATCGAACTGTACTACGACGACCAACAAAGGAGAGTAGACGAGGAGCTAGACAGACGAAGAAGCGAGTGGGAAAGGGAGGTAGAAAAGCGAGAGAGGAGCATACGTCAACGAGAAGAGCAAGAGGAGTACAGGCGGCGGAGAGAAAGACAGCGAAGAGAATTGGAGAGGGAAAGGGACAGGCGGGAAAGAGACAGGAGAGAACGTGACAGGGATAGGGATCGACGCTCGAGGGAGAGAGCGCATCACCAGTCTGATCGACGTTCGCGCGATAGCAGAGAGAGGGATCGACGCTCGAGGGAAGGAAGAATATCAGGCAGCAGTCGAACACGAGACGAAGCTCGAGGTGGCCTCGACTCTCGCTACGACTTGGATCTGACCAAACCGAGCTCAAGGAAAGGCGCGGATGTTCGTCACCCACCTCCCGTTGAAGCTTCCACGTCCAGCGAGCTATTGGACACTTCTCTGTACGAACAGTGCTATCAGGCTGACGTGAAGCAAGAGAAAGATGCAGGAAAGAAATGAGATTTAACCAGTTTCGATATGGCCTCGCCCGCTATGCCCGCGGGCCATCCTCGGGCCGCCTCAAACGTCGGTCGAATGAATAATTTTTTTCTGTTTCCGCCGGCGCTTTTTTTCGATTCTGGGCGGCCCGCGGGCCTAGCGAGTGAGGCCATATCTCGGTTGGGTTCACTCATCAAGTGTTTGCGCGGTGTCTAACTTTTGTGTTGTGGCCATGCATTGCGTGTACAGTGTGCTACGCGAGTATACCATGCCATGAATACCCCTTCCACGAGTGGGCAATCTAAGGGTAAAGTGGTCTTGGGCTATGCTAATACCTGCGTACACTTACTACAATACATACGCGTTTTGTGTCCTTCCGTGTATCCTTTGCCGCGCTGGTTATACTTACTAGTAGTTAGTTCATATTTGAGTTGCTGGTTTATTGTTTGTGCTCAGGACTAAGTATAAACAAAGGTAGTTGTAGAAAAATGTAGACTCGTTGAGCCTGTGTTTTGGTTCCGAGTTGTGAGTAAAGTTTATTCGGTTGTGGTCATTATCATCTGCTTTCCAAAGACGCGTACAAACGCGCTTTCGGTATCTTTGCCATTGCTGTTGTACTTCGTCATATGTACTCTGCTGTGGTGCTTTATATCATTTTACACTTCTGTAAAACAGGTACGGCACAATGAACGGCTCGAATACCGCATCATCCTGGAATGCTGCAAGCAGCATCTCTGCCTCAAATGAGCGTGATAGTGATGCACTTCAGCAACCGCAGAGGAAGAGAAGGCGACGTAAGATTAGCCTCTTTGTAGTAGTATTCATCGTCGTTCAGCAATGTAGGGTAGTGTGGGGTACACCCGGCCATCTAAGCTTTTTTGAACTCGCTGTTTCGGCAAATGATGAACCAAATAAATCATTTGAAAGAGGAGAGTCAAGAATCGATTGACGTAGTATTTGTTTCAATCGGTCCACTAGTTGCTGAGATGTATGCGGCCCTGGGCCGGATTTTCAATGGTTGGGTTTACCCCATCATACCCTATCTATGCATGAACACATCAATAGTACACACACCCTTGGTCTTTGTCACGTGCAATGGGCGGTCGGCAAAAGTGGAGAAGGAATATGTAAAAACCATGTGGTAAAGCCGGCCATGTACGTAGCTTTCTTTCTACCTGAGTGGCAAGGTTTACCAGTTCCACTTATATAAAGTGAAGTGCAGTGTATTGTTTTAGCAGGAAGGACGCAGAGAAGACAGATAGCTGCTCGTGTGTTGGGTGCAGAGGTGGGATCAGCTTCTCCTGCCACCTTCTGGGCGCCGCCTTTCTCTGCAGCATCAGCAGCAAACAGTCTGCAGGCGACGATTGCAGATGCGCAGAGGGAGTTTGCCATTGCTGACGCCGAAGAAGCCTCAGGGCTGTACAGGCTCTCTGCAGCGGCGTGGAATGTGCACCCGCAGCAGAGCCAAAGTGAAGGAGAGATGCAGTCGGAAGGAGGAGGAGTAGAAAGCGGGGTGGGACTGGCTGCCAGTTCCGCTGCTGCTTTCTCTCCTCAGTGTATAGGAGTTGACCAAGAGAGGATGGTGCAGCTACAGTTGCAGCTGCTGCAACAGCCTCCACAGCATGTGATGCAGGTGGAAGGGGCAGAGGCTGCAGCGTGGTCCCAGATGCAAGTAGTGGCGAAGGCTATGCCTGCGCAAGCGTTACTGCAAGAGAAGCCTGCTCCACAGAAGAAGAAAAAGAAGAAGGAGAAAACGAAGCCGCTACCGCAGCAGTCTACACCCATGGTGCAGGCAGAAAAAGCTTCGTCGCAGACGCACGTGGATGCACCTCCACACTCTGTGATGCAGATAAATGCGGCGGCGATTTCGCAGGAGGGGCCGCAAGTAAAGAAGAAGAAAAAGAAAAAGAAGAATAAAAAGCCGCGAATGCCTCAACATGAGCGTAAGAAAAGGCGAGAGGAACTGCGGTTGGCATATGCCAATTCTAATGCTGCCTTGCCGCCTGATGAGGACCCGCCAGTGGAAGAAACCGCTGCTTCTGCGTCGATGTCACTGGACCAAAAATATGAATTCACCGGCGTGAGTTACAACTCCCTACCTAGCCATACGAGTACTGCTCTACCAACTGAGCTGCACGTTGACATTGGCACAACCGAAATTATAAGGCAAATGGTGACGGGTTTGCACCAGGCAGAAAATCCACCACCACAGGGCCTACACCAGCGAACGGGAGAGGAGGAAGAGAGAGGAAATAAAAAAGCGGTTTCAGAAACGCAGTCGACAATGCGAGAAGTGGGGAAAATGAAAGAAGCGAAGTGGCAGGCGGAAAAGCGACAAATCTATCGCGAAGGCTTCGAAAAGAATCTGACGCAAGTTGTCTGTTTCAAACAGAGTTCTAAGAAGCGGTTGAACCTGGCGGATGGAGAAACGATACGCGGCCTGCTGGCCGGCGTGTTGGAATCCTTTGATTTTTCCAGCGCGCCTCCTGGCCTTGCTAATGGGCCGCAGTTTTCTCGCTCAGGCGTCAGCGGTGGCCAGTTTATTGGGCGATTCACGTGCTCACATTTGCTTCAGCTAATGGCGAACTTGCTGCATTTTTCTGCCATGGTGACTCGGTTTTATCTTGCATTGTTTCGAGCAGTGAAATTAGCAGAAGCGCTCAACCAAATGTGCTATTTTACGCAGGACGACTTCGGCAGTATGTAACATGTGCGCACGTGAATGGCCCTGTATGGTCACTTGTGAGAATGAGGCAACGAAAGAGTGGCTGTTGAGAAGGGCAAAAGAGAAAGAGGCAGAGTTGGGACTGGTGGTGAAGGGGCCGCCGCATCGCCACAAACTGTCCGTGTATGTGCCGGGACAGCAGCCGGTTGACACCGCCAAGTTCCTGCATCTGGTGACGAAGAAGCAGAATCCTCTTGGAGAACTGGACACCGGTCAATGGGAGGTGTGGAAGAATGACAGAGTGGCGAAGGGCTCGTTCTTGGTGTTCGGGATTGATGCGGCTTCCTATGAGAAGCTAAAAGAGTACGGGAAAGAGAAGAAGCAGAGACTCTTCTATCAGTTCACTTCTCTTAATTTTCAATTAGAGCAGGCGCGGTGGTAACAGCAAGTGGTATGCTGTTTTAGGCAGAGTAGGTGAGGTACTACAGCAGGTACGTACAGCAACGGTATGTATGTATGTACTACGTCCTGCACACTTCGTGTAGCATGCCGTACAACACTTGTGTGCCCTACATAAAAGTGAGTCAGATACGTACATGTACGATTGCTGCATCTCTCGTGATTACAAGTTGCTTTTCTGTTGCATTGCGCATTTGGTTTGTTTGCTAGAGTAAATTCTTCATGAAATTGACGAGCGATTTTGTACTGGAATGACTATGCGTTCAGTCGCCATTGAATGATACTTTTTTTGCGGTGAACTTTATCATTTAGATGTCTGTGTAGGCTATACATACACATAATGTTTTGTCGATGTGACAGTTTAATTTCAGCATGGCTGATATGACTGACATCAAGAACCAAGACATCTTCATCGATCTAACGCAGGATGGGGCATCGGGTGCAGCTGGTGCAAATGATGCGGCTTCTGCGCAAGCCAACGATGCAACGGGTGGCCAACAAAAGAGAAAACGACGTGAGTGTACCGTAAAAGGCCAGTAATGATTGCGTTAGACTGACGTCACTCACAGGCGAACTTTGTATGTACGGTATAATGTAGGGAGAGCAGGCATGTTCCATATTTTTGTGCCACGCGAGCAAAGCAGGGGTCGGCGTTATCTCATGTCATGAACTTGGCATGCTAATTTTATTGTTCATAACATGGCATAGAAATGTGAAGCAGAAAAGCTTGGTTTTGTTTGATGTAGCGGGTAAGAAGCAGCGGGAGCAGATGAAAGCTGCAGCAGAAGCGGCGGCAGCCGCCGAAGCAGCAGCGGCAAAAGAGAAGCAGAAGCAGGATGAGGCTACAAAACAGCAGCAGCAGCAACAATCATCTGGTAGTAAAGAAGGCGAAAAGGGGGCAGGCGGCGCCAGAAAGCGTAGTCGAGGGCGCGACGACGAAGGTGGAACTCCTGGCAGTCGACGGGACGAGGACAGGAGAGGAGGAGGAGGAGGAGTCAGTAGGAGTCGATGGAATGAACGTGAGCTACAAGCTGAGCCTGGTAGTAATGGTGATGCATTCAACAGGTCACGCTTAGAGAAATCTACCGTAGCCCTTTGGCGGCAAACTTTAGCCTCAGGAGGAGGAAGCGGCAGACGACAGACGAATCAGGAGAAGGTGGATAGGGGAGGGAGCCGAGGCGAAGCCGGGGAATCGTCACGCTTCGACTTGGATATGACGAAGAGGAGACGGCGTCGACGGTCCCGCTCGCGGTCGCGAGAAAGGGAGAGATCGAGGGAAAGGGAAAGAGACAGAAGAGGCACATCGGATCGGAGAAGCGAGAGAGACAGAGGTACTGTAGGTAGGACCGAACAAAACCCACATACCAAGCTCTCACACGACAACGAAAGACGGGTCGCGAGTTATAGCTGGCGTACGTACGCACCTCTTTTCCTAACAAAACCCATATAACCAAGTCTCACACGACAACGAAAGACGGGTCGCGAGTTAACTGGCGTACGTACGCACCTCTTGTCAGAGTAACAGTGCATGCATAGAATAACAATATCGATCAGCAAAGTACCACACTGTGGTTATGTCTCTTGCAAAAAGGGGGCGGGGAGTCGTCAAAGTTCGGACGCAGAGACGTGGACATCTTGACTACGCCGTCCACAGGCGGATTCAAGGATAGCGGAGGTCGCCAGCCTCTGCTCGTGACGACGCCTACTTCATACCCGCAGAATCCGCTGCATCAGCAACAAGCGGCAGGTGTAGAGATGAGTATGATGCCCACCGGATGGGATCCGACCCAACAAGAACTGCCGGAGCCAATGGGAACTTCTCCAGCGGATATCGGTGAGCGAAGCTTCGGACACGATTTCGTGACAGGTTCATGGTTATATTCCGTCCAGTGAATGGTGTCTTTTGGGCATTTGTTGCCCGTGCTGTGAAGTCAGTCACGGATTTTTCTCCTCATGCAGTCGAGAAGGAAAATTTGCCAGATGTGCCAGGGAATCGAACCCTGGACCTCTCGAGTTCCAGCCGAGCGCCTTAACCATTTGACTACACACCCGGATGACCTCAGTCACACAATTTCCCCTTTTGATTATGACAGCTAGCCGGTTTTCCTAGGAGAGGGCGCCTGCCTATTTGGCACCTCTCAATCAACCACCTCTCAATCAACCACCTCTCATCAATCAACCTCTCAATCATGCATTCCTATTCTGCGGGAGTAGGTGCAAATTGCGCAGCACGAGCATGACCTAGAGACAACTCTCGCTGGACAGACTTGTTACGTGCAGTGGCTGGCTTACTGTACGTATGATGCGAATTGACTGCAACATGCAGTTGTGGCTGGGATCGCATATGGATGGGGTTGTTGACAACGCGTTGTTGTGCTACTTTAGGAGAAGGAGGTGCCAGGAGACGTTTCCGTTGTGAGCTATGCCATATGCGCCAGCCGACCAACGAGGAATCTTTCATGGATCACGCAAACAGCGTCAATCATCGCGCAATGAAACTGCTGTTCAAGCATAATCTGTGGCCAGGTTAGCAGGCGCTGATTGAGTTATAGGGTTGTCATCAATAGCGTGGAGCTCTGAAAGAAATATTTGGACTACTTTGTATTCAGAAGTCCATACATTTCCTTCAGAGCCAGCTTTTTGGTGGCAACTTTAGAACTCAATCAGTGCTCGGTAGACACGTACGTATATATTTCTATGTATGTACATACAGTTTCCTTGCATACTGTACGTGTACGTAAATGTACTGAAAATGCCTTCTTTACCTTACATATGTATATATGTATGCTGATCTGTCTTTGAAATGAAGATTGAGAGTGCGTGCTATTTGTAGCTGCACACGACGGAGCGGCAAGCACTCTGCGTCGTGCCAAGGAGCAGATAGAGCCGCGTATCTTTCGCATGACAGGCGAAGGCATGACCGTGTACTGCCTCGGCTGTCATGTCACCTGCAAGAATCCCTCCGACCTTCTGCGCCATCAGATGAAACCCGCTCATCAAGCGGCCGTGGTGGAAATCAATAAAAATCTCGTTCGAAAAATACCCACCATTTTCTACTGCGAGGTATGTAAACTGCATTCTGCTCCATATTCTACCTTTCTGCAACGTACACGCACCTACTACAGATCTTGGAAGTGATGGGGGCCGTATATGCGTTGGATCAATTATGAGATTGATTTTCTTGCAGACTTGTGATGTATCATTCGGCACTCAAGAGCAAAATGGATACAACCTGTACGAGAATCACTTGATGGGCCCTCCGCATAAAATTGTAAGAATTGATGTACATAACAGTGTTGTGTACTTTAGACGTAGGCCTGTAGAAATAGCGTCCTGTTATGGAGGAATGCTATGAGCAGAACAGCATCATACTAGGCACCAGTCTCTGTACGTATGCGCATGCGCCCCGCTGTTTTCAGACACCATCACCGGCGGCCCCTGCGTGGCAGCAGCAAGCACCGACCGCTGCTGCAGATTTGTACACAACGGCTTCCACCATCACCGCCGATTATCCCGGCAGTCTTGGTTCCCTGGGTGGTGTTAGCGCTGGTCTCGGTGGCTATGGGGCTGTTTCGCAACCGCAGCCGGCGACTGGTTTGGAAGCTGCTGCCATGGAGTTCGCGAGGGGACTGGGCCAGGCCTCGGGAGGCGCCGTGGATCTGGTGGCGAGTAATCCTGGCGCCTGGATGACGGAGGAGATCGGGGAGTGGCAGCGCAAGCTGACGGACGCCTTGCGCAACTACCAGGAGGCGCTGCTGGAGGAGCGGGCCAAGGGCTGGCCGGCCATCAACTCGCTGGAGCTGGGCCGAGTGGCGGAGGCGTGTCAGGCCAAGCTGGAGGAGTCCGTGTCTGCCGCTCAGGCGCAATATCGCGCTCGTCTGGCGCTGGAACTGCAGGGCGGCCACGCGTCCGCTACTGCTGCAGCTGCTGCTGTGGCGTCGGACCCAGCGGGGAGTAGTACTGTCATTGCACAAGGCGCTACTACGGTCCAGAGCCTGTTGGCACGTCTGGCGGCGAGCGGAGGACAAAGAGGCACCATTTCCATCCCTCTGCTGCCGGATCCGGTCGTACCTTCGGCTGCTTCTGCGTCAGCGGCGGAGTTGCAGCCTGCGACAGCGAGCATTAGTAAAGACGTGGAGCCATCCATGCTGACAGAAGATAAGATCGCGGACACTGTGCGTCAGTTGCTGGAGCAACAGGAGAAAGCGAAGGCGAGTTCGACGGACGCCATAAAGGAGTTGGTGACCGGCCTGCTGGAGAAGAAGAAGAAGGAAGAGAGCGGACGCGCGGAAATGGAAGCGAAGATGAAGACGTACATGCTTGAGCAGCTACTGGAGAAGCAGAAGCAGAACGAAGAGCGCATGGAACAACTACTGAAGGAGCTGGAGAAGAGAAAGAGGAAGGAGGCGGAGGAGGAGGAGGAAGAAGAGGAGAGGGAGAGAAGAAAGAGAAGGAGAGAGGAAGAACGGCGAAGGAGAGAGCAGGAGGAGGCGGAAGAACTGGAAAGACGGGAGAGGGAAAGAAGGCGGAGGGAGGCAGAAGAAGAGGAGGAAGCAGCGAGAGCGCGAAAAAGACGAGAGGAAGCGGCGACAGCAGCTGCTGCGGCAAAGAAAAAGGAAGTCGAGGCAGCTGAAGCGAGAAAGGCTGCTGCGGCAAAGAAAAAGGAAGTCGAGGCAGCTGAAGCGAGAAAGAGAGAGGAAGAGGAGGCTCAAAGGAAAGAGATGGCAGCGTTGGAAGAGGCGAAGAAGAACAAGCGTCAGAAATATCTGGAGGAGTTGGAGCGGAAGAAGCGGCAGATTGAAGAAGAGATGAAGAAAGTTGAGATGGGTGCGGAGGGCGAAGAAGAGGCAGCTGCTGAAGGCGGCGAGCAGGAGGAGGAGGAGAAGGAGGAGGAGCGGATGACGGAAGAGGGCGCCACTCCGATGGCAGTGAAGAAGCAGCTGATGGCCAAGAAGCGCGAGGAAGCCTTGCTGACGGAGAGAGGAGGCCTGTTGGCGACACCGAAGCAGTCACCAGTGGTGCCGCCACGACGGCCTCTACTGGCTGCTCATCTCACTGACGCCCTGAAGAAGCTCAAAGAATCCACACCGTCGTCAACTACGGCTCCGGCCGCTGCAAAGCCCACCGCAGAGCTGGATCAGCGCATTCAGAGTATTCTCGGCGGCTCAACCAGTAGTTCCGCGTCGGTTGCTGCAGATTCCGCTCTCCTGGCAGCCTCTGCCTTGCAACATCGGACGACGGCGCTCTTGGACCATCCTGCGGTACAGGCTCTGCTCAAAGGAAGACAGAGAATAACACCGGCTGCAGCGGCGCCCACGTCTGAGCCAGTGAAAAGAGCACCAATGCCATCGGCTAGAGGTCCTCTACTTGATCCGCCAGTAACTACGAAGAAGTCTGCAATGGAGGAAGCGATAGAACGAACTCTAGGCAGCAGCAGCAGCAGCAGTGTCATCTCTTCCTCCGTTAACAAAGTTACAGACGCGAAAGAGAAGAAGAAAGAGCAGAATCGTATGGAAGAAGAGATGGATGTGGTGGAGGAGGAAGAGGAGGGGGTTGGGCCGGAACATCCTATTATGAGTAGAGGAAAGAGTGCTGGAGTAGCAGGCGATAAGGAGTCTTCGGGTCAGCTGGACAAGGTGTACGACGTGTGTCTACTGCCGGCTAAGGAGCCAGTGTTGTTGCCGTGGCGCAAGGAGCTCGTGTTGCGAGCCACGCTGAGCGGAGAAGGGGTGACAGGGCTGAAGGAGAGCGACGAGCTGTACTATCAGCCGGTGAAGAACTCTCGCTTGCCCGTGTACACGGATCCGAGCCTGGTGAAAGTCAGAGTAGGGGTGAGCGGGCAACGGGAGATTCTGCTGCCCGTGGCCAACGTGACAGACTCGCACCTGCGAGACGACGAAGAGCTCTGCAATCTGACCATCGGCACTGCTCGCAGGTCTCAACCAGTGAATTTGCATAGATATCGCAGTGAGCAACGCCCGCCGACCGGCGATAAGAATCTGCTGCGTCGCATTGGAGCAGTGGAGCGCGACCTGAGTATGGAAGAGTTGGAGCAGCTATTCGATTGGCTCAAAAGCGTGGAGGATGTATTCTTAGCCGAAGTTCTGCCACAGACGATTGGTAAGACGGACGAACAGGTATGATGGGTATGACACACTGCACCTGTCAGCACGACGACAAGAGCAACAGCGCATGTACTGTAGGTATGTACGTACGTACACGGCGTTCACGCCGTGCAAACGCGCATGTACGTACATACGCGTTTGCACTTTAGCAGTCGAGCAATATGTGGAGATTCTTGATGGTTTCCTTATATGTACATAACATTATGTGGTTTTGCTAGTATGTACATGTACGTGATATTTACCTACATACGAACGCATGCAATATTTGCGTATATGCACGTGCGTATGTTGGCTGGATAAGGCCTTTAGTGTATTGTGCAGTGGTGTGCTGTGTTTTGTAGATGAGGACGCGTTGGCGTTGGACTGTTTCACTCATCACTCGCTGTCTCGGATGTCGGCGGCGGAGAAGCTGGCGGTGTTCTGGCGTCTGTGGCACTCGCACGGCGGCTCCGACAATCCCTGGTCTTCGCGCGCCGCCTGCACTCACGTGCGCGTAAGCAGCGGCGTGCGCACAGCCGTCGACTATCGCCACCTGACGGAGGCTGACGCGTCCGGCTATCGAGAGCGCAATCGGCATCCGCCTTTCGACTTCATCCTGGAGAATTTCCGCCAGCAGTTCCTCGAGGCCAGCTACTTCAGCGTCTTGCGGGTGGGCAGAGGAGAAGTGAGTCCTCGCGTTTTGCGCCAAGTGGACCCCGCCTACTGCTCGATCGGCTCGCGGATCGTCATCGCCTCTCGCAAGTTCGTCTACCACCTGAATCATCTGCGCAATTTGTTCTTCTTCCTCCGTGATTGGGGCGTCCGCTTGTATCCGAGCGAGTGCTACTTCGCCAAGAGCAGTCTCCAGTTCCTAGGCTATCAGTTCGTGGAGCACACGTGGTTCCCGGATCCGCATCTGATGGCTCTGATGGACGAGGTGCCGCCGCCCGAGTTGCTGGTGGAAGCTCGACTCCTCACCAACATCCTCACCGTGTATCAGCGCATAGTCCACTGCGCCTTCGAGTACATGTTGCCCATTCGTCAGTTTCGATCCATCATCTTTCGGCATCACGATCAGGGGGAGCAGCAGGAGCGAAGGCGCAAAGCGCTGCAGCAGTTCGCTTGGACTCCGGAGTGTCAGCAGGCGCTGGAGATGATGAAGCGGAAGATTCGGACGGCCAGTCCGCTCGTTTTGCCCGACTACAGTCAGTCGTTGATTGCGGAAACGTTCTTCGTTTCCCTGAGCGAAGGAGCCACCTGGATGCAGCGCGTCGGCCCCAGGGGCTACGTCAGACCCATCGAACGGATGAGTCAAGTGGTGCCGGCCATAGGCAAGACCTCGGATTATTACAGAGACAACCTGCAGGTACCTAAGCAAGCTCTACAGGGTGTTCCATAATATAAAGGCTGTTTACTATGATATGTCACCTCAAAAATGCTCATAACTGTTGTATTAATGCATGGATTTCACCCAATTTTTTTGCACTAGAATCCTGAAAATATGCCTAACAAGCTTGCAAAATTTCATTAACATACGCTCACTATTAACGAAGAAACAAGCGACGACTTTTCAGGACCCATTTTTCGAAGTGCCCACCTCCACTCTTCAGCACTTGTGCAGCCGTCTTCAAAACTCTGGAAAATACTCTTTTTCAAGCATGTTCATAAAGATTGCGGCAATGTTCCCTCAATGTTCAGGGGTTGTAAGCTGCAGAAGATCCGAATGGATGCTTGAATGGAGCGGAACAGCACACCTTCTGCCATGTGGACTTTGAAATTCGAGCGCTTTTCACGCCACTGCAGATTTTGACCCAATGTTTGAGGCTTCATAATTCCCTTCGTACTTAAGGCCCATCAATGAAATTTTGCATGTTAGTCAGGCATATTTTCAGGATTCTTTTAAAAAAATTTTGGTTCAAATCCCTTCATTAATACAGAAGTTATAAGCATTTTCGAGGTGACATATCATAGTAAACACCCGTTACTCACCGGCTGTTTGTGTCTCTATCTCCAAAGCGGGGTGTCATTTTTAAATGCGCTCTTTTGCAATAGGTAGCCAAGGCTTCAAAGTTCATGCAGACAAAATTTCAACTTTCTAGGCCAACAGGAAGCGGCTCAAAATAGCTCAGAAAAGCTGACCTCAGAAATCGAGGATTTGCCTTATGTTGTACCAAAATAAAGAGCATATTCTACCATCCAAAAGCTAATACGTTTTCAAATCCTGATAAATATCACAAGTAAGACGAGGAAGAACCAAACATATTGCGTCATTGTGAAGAAATATGAGAAAACTCATCCATGGATGCTACTTCGGTCTTAACTCCGGTTTAGTTCCCATAGTGAAAAAAACGTGAATTTTTTGTTCGAAAGTTTGAGCTTTCATAACTTCCTTATAGAGTATAGAGAGACTAACAGGGCTGAAATTTTGCCTGCACCATTTTAGAAGCTTTAGCTACCAAATGTAAAAGAGCATACTGAAATCGACGCTCCGTTGATGAACGAGAGGCACAAACATCCGTGAGTTTATTATGGAACACTCTATACAGAGGTCTCAAAAACCGACACTTTTCGTCACGTACTCTGGACAACGTTAGATTTTCATGCGGTTTCTTGTATTTAGTAGCCAGGCTTCACTTAGTTTACAAATTTCAGCTTTGCTCACGTACTTCAGAAATTACCCGTTTGATCTCGAGTTAAAATCGACGTTTTTTTTAGTATGGAATTACGTCTTTTTTCTACCTTTTATTTCTTCTCCACTGGGTAACATAGCACTTTTCCTTATTTTCATCTTTTTTATTAGACTATTTTATTTTACCAAGCCCTTATCCTCACTAAGTTCGAAACTCTCTTTTTCCCAGAGAAAGGTTTTCACTTACCCTGAGCTAAAATTTTTATATCTAGTTGACCTTCTTACACAACCGATGAATCTCGTGGTTCAGAGTTATATGACGATTTCGTTTATTATGACTTATATGCGGTTATGTAATACATTCTCTTTTTCTATTAAGTAGTATTTCGCTTCCCTAATCGTCCGTCTCCCCTAGTAGTAGGCACGTTTCGCCTTCCCTTAGCGACAATACACATCTCACTACTTTACTACTGTACTGTTGAGGGCTTGGTTGAGCGGCTTGTTATTTTTAACGTCGCCTCTTCGCGAATTAATTCGGCTCGAGTGAGGACCAGTCCTTGTCCTTTCCAGCCCCTATCGATTTCTTAGGAGATGGAGAGTAAGCTGGAGTTGCGAAGCATTCAAGAAGACTGGCTATTCGAAGTTCGCTTACTTCAGCCCTTTTCTCATGGAGGATCGGGTCTTCCTCTTCTCGGTTGGGAGTTCTTAGTGAGGACCTGTCCTCTTATTCATCACAACCGATGCACGACGTCTTCCACCTTCTTCTGAGGAGATTTGGAGGCTCTAGCAACAGAGAGCCGCCTCATATTGCCAATTTCATGGCCCTCCACTTCTTCTGCCCCGGAGAGGAGCTTTTCCCCTCCACTTTGCTGCGTCGTTACTTGATGGAACATCCTCAGGACATGTATGCGCAACAGCAGCTGGAGATGATGAGAGGAGCAGGAGGGATGGGCATGGGAGGTAACAACAGCTCGAGTGGCCTGACTGCCTATCAGCAGGCTGCTTTCGAATCTTGGCGAAATGGTGGTGGAGAAGGAGGAGGAGGAGGGGGAGGACTGGAAATGACACCAGAGTTCGGGACGCGATTCGTGGATGCGGATTGGAATTCCACTGAGAGCTGGCGAAGATGAGGCTACATACATATGTGTAGGTGTTAGGTGCAGTAGGTTGGCAGTGGGATTGGTTTAGCCTAAGCAGGCGAATCCAATTGAAGATGATATGTAGAGGTTATGAGCAGATTGAGCATGTTGCACATCGTTGCAAGATACATACATTACATGCGCATCGTACATACAGCGCACGCATAGTAGATAGATACTGTACATGCATACAGCACATACAATACCAATTTGCTCCCATATACAGATATTCGCTCTGTATATTCGCTTCTACATGGGTTGACGACCAGTCAAGTCAGAACGTTGTTACATGGGTTGACGACCAGTCAAGTCAGAACGTTGTCTTTTGGAGTAGTGTATACGTGTTGGCTCTTTTCATGTGTTATCAGCTGGTCATGATGTGGAATTCAGCCGTGGGTGGTGGTTCCACTTGTTAGGTGCGCGTCGCAATGCCCGATTCGTAAGATTTGTGGGGTTGAGATTCGCCTCTTCTTTTCTTTAGTGTCATCGCTGCAGATGAGGGATGCGTATAGAGCATCCCATGTTTTATTTCCTCTCCCCTTTTCGCAGCAGCAACTGTTTGCTCCCTTTTTCCTGTAGGTGAGTACGGGTGAGTTTGGGTCACTGTCCAAGCCGATGTAGTAGTACCAAGCCAGCAAAGCTGCAATTATAAACAACAAAAGAGTTTCATCATGCAATCATTTCAAATTAGCAGCGAATCGTCATGGTCGTGTAGCTTACCAAGCAGTGGCAAAATGGAATCCATTGCTAATAGGCAAGAGCATCAGAATGTAGATGAGGGCGCAAGATGCTACAAAACAAATCTGCTATTCGTCTTATCTTTTATATGTTTGGCTTACAGTGGTTCACTCCGTGGCTAATTTTGTTCCAGTAGCAAGCGTCCATCCGTTTTCTAATCACTTGTCTTGATTTCTAAGATAGCAAACAATGACATACAGTTGACACTTGATACTGGTCGTCAACCAAACCATCCTGCAATTACCTACGACATAGAGTTTTTGTTTGTGGTATTGTGGAATCTGATCGTTGATTATTTGTTGTGAATAGTAAAAATATTACAAATTATAAGTGGTTGTGTGAGTACAGCTCGCTCGTATCGCGAGCTGTGTACTTTATTACCAATTACATATATTTCTCTCGTTTATGGGTATTTGTTTAGTTGTTATTATTAATTACTTTTGAGTCATCGCAAAGACACAGAAATGTGGATCCGATCTTTCTCGCTCATTCAGCTTCTGCCTGTACGATCGATGTCTCACTGGCTTGGAGGAGGAGCAATGGTTGTTTGATATAGCGTCGTACCGGATTTTATAATATAATTATACTATCTTCCTTTTCTCGTTTTTTGTTTCTTCCGGTTATTTTGTTCCACATAACCTCCTCACGATCGCCCGACTTTGGGCACATCCCCGGTTCTTTATCACTGTTTCTCCCTACTCGCGTCTGGAGTCTTTTCTCTTCCCCTCCGTTCTCTCTTTTCTTTTTCCCTTCGTTTCCCTCTTCCTTCTCTCCCCCCCCGCTGTTCCACCTTTTTTTCCCTTTCTCGTGGTCGACTTTTATTGTTTTTTCTCCTGCCGCGCCGGCGGGCCGCGGTGTATCGCATGGCCCTCTCGGCGCAGTGAACTTCTGTGTGCAAGGGGGGTGTGGGTTTGCGGTGGAGGGTTGAAAGCGCTGGCGATGTATGAGGTTTAAAGGTAATGCATAAAAATTTTAGCTTTAGGCGGTACTTTGGAAAGATTTAGAGTGGGTTAGGCAGCAGGTAAAGGCGAGGACGAGAGGAAAGCCATAAATTTGGAGAACGGCGTATTTTGGGAGCAATAGTAATTTTGAAATTAGTGAGCCTTGGTAAAAGGAGAGGTTGTTAGTCGGGTGTGTTTATTTTATTTAAAGAGTGAATTTTGTCTGTTTTCACTATGGGAACTAAACCGGAGTTAAGACCGAAGTTAGCATTCCATGGATGAGTTTTCTCATATTTCTTCACAATGACGCAATATGTTTGGTTCTTCCTCGTCTTACTTGTGATATTTATCAGGATTTGAAAACGTATTAGCTTTTGGATGGTAGAATATGCTCTTTATTTTGGTAGAACATAAGGCAAATCCTCGATTTCTGAGGTCAGCTTTTCTGAGCTATTTTGAGCCGCTTCCTGTTGGCCTAGAAAGTTGAAATTTTGTCTGCATGAACATTGAAGCCTTGGCTACCTATTGCAAAAGAGCGCATTTAAAAATGACACCCCGCTTTGGAGATAGAGACACAAACAGCCGGTGAGTATATTATGGAACACCCTGTAGATAGAGCTTGCTTAGGTACCTGCAGGTTGTCTCTGTAATAATCCGAGGTCTTGCCTATGGCCGGCACCACTTGACTCATCCGTTCGATGGGTCTGACGTAGCCCCTGGGGCCGACGCGCTGCATCCAGGTGGCTCCTTCGCTCAGGGAAACGAAGAACGTTTCCGCGATCAACGACTGACTGTAGTCGGGCAAAACGAGTGGACTGGCCGTCCGAATCTTCCGCTTCATCATCTCCAGCGCCTGCTGACACTCCGGAGTCCAAGCGAACTGCTGCAGCGCTTTCCGTCTTCGCTCCTGCTGCTCCCCCTGATCGTGATGCCGAAAGATGATGGAACGAAACTGACGAATGGGCAACATGTACTCGAAGGCGCAGTGGACTATGCGCTGATACACGGTGAGGATGTTGGTGAGGAGTCGAGCTTCCACCAGCAACTCGGGCGGCGGCACCTCGTCCATCAGAGCCATCAGATGCGGATCCGGGAACCACGTATGCTCCACGAACTGATAGCCTAGGAACTGGAGACTGCTCTTGGCGAAGTAGCACTCGCTCGGATACAAGCGGACGCCCCAATCACGGAGGAAGAAGAACAAATTGCGCAGATGATTCAGGTGGTAGACGAACTTGCGAGAGGCGATGACGATCCGCGAGCCGATCGAGCAGTAGGCGGGGTCCACTTGGCGCAAAACGCGAGGACTCACTTCTCCTCTGCCCACCCGCAAGACGCTGAAGTAGCTGGCCTCGAGGAACTGCTGGCGGAAATTCTCCAGGATGAAGTCGAAAGGCGGATGCCGATTGCGCTCTCGATAGCCGGACGCGTCAGCCTCCGTCAGGTGGCGATAGTCGACGGCTGTGCGCACGCCGCTGCTTACGCGCACGTGAGTGCAGGCGGCGCGCGAAGACCAGGGATTGTCGGAGCCGCCGTGCGAGTGCCACAGACGCCAGAACACCGCCAGCTTCTCCGCCGCCGACATCCGAGACAGCGAGTGATGAGTGAAACAGTCCAACGCCAACGCGTCCTCATCTACAAAACACAGCACACCACTGCACAATACACTAAAGGCCTTATCCAGCCAACATACGCACGTGCATATACGCAAATATTGCATGCGTTCGTATGTAGGTAAATATCACGTACATGTACATACTAGCAAAACCACATAATGTTATGTACATACAAGGAAACCATCAAGAATCTCCACATATTGCTCGACTGCTAAAGTGCAAACGCGTATGTACGTACATGCGCGTTTGCACGGCGTGAACACCGTGTACGTACGTACATACCTACAGTACATGCGCTGTTGCTCTTGTCGTCGTGCTGACAGGTGCAGTGTGTCATACCCATCATACCTGTTCGTCCGTCTTACCAATCGTCTGTGGCAGAACTTCGGCTAAGAATACATCCTCCACGCTTTTGAGCCAATCGAATAGCTGCTCCAACTCTTCCATACTCAGGTCGCGCTCCACTGCTCCAATGCGACGCAGCAGATTCTTATCGCCGGTCGGCGGGCGTTGCTCACTGCGATATCTATGCAAATTCACTGGTTGAGACCTGCGAGCAGTGCCGATGGTCAGATTGCAGAGCTCTTCGTCGTCTCGCAGGTGCGAGTCTGTCACGTTGGCCACGGGCAGCAGAATCTCCCGTTGCCCGCTCACCCCTACTCTGACTTTCACCAGGCTCGGATCCGTGTACACGGGCAAGCGAGAGTTCTTCACCGGCTGATAGTACAGCTCGTCGCTCTCCTTCAGCCCTGTCACCCCTTCTCCGCTCAGCGTGGCTCGCAACACGAGCTCCTTGCGCCACGGCAACAACACCGGCTCCTTAGCCGGCAGTAGACACACGTCGTACACCTTGTCCAGCTGACCCGAAGACTCCTTATCGCCTGCTACTCCAGCACTCTTTCCTCTACTCATAATAATAGGATGTTCCGGCCCAACCCCCTCCTCTTCCTCCTCCACCACATCCATTTCTTCCTCCATACGATTCTGCTCTTTCTTCTTCTCTTTCGCGTCTGTAACTTTCTTAACGGAGGAAGAGATGGCACTGCTGCTGCTGCTGCCTAGAGTTCGTTCTATCGCTTCCTCCATTGCAGACTTCTTCGTGGTTACTGGCGGATCAAGTAGAGGACCTCTAGCCGATGGCATTGGTGCTCTTTTCACTGGCTCAGACGTGGGCGCCGCTGCAGCCGGTGTTATTCTCTGTCTTCCTTTGAGCAGAGCCTGTACCGCAGGATGGTCCAAGAGCGCCGTCGTCCGATGTTGCAAGGCAGAGGCTGCCAGGAGAGCGGAATCTGCAGCAACCGACGCGGAACTACTGGTTGAGCCGCCGAGAATACTCTGAATGCGCTGATCCAGCTCTGCGGTGGGCTTTGCAGCGGCCGGAGCCGTAGTTGACGACGGCGTGGATTCTTTGAGCTTCTTCAGGGCGTCAGTGAGATGAGCAGCCAGTAGAGGCCGTCGTGGCTCCACCACCACTGGTGGCTGCTTCGGTGTCGCCAACAGGCCTCCTCTCTCCGTCAGCAAGGCTTCCTCGCGCTTCTTGGCCATCAGCTGCTTCTTCACTGCCATCGGAGTGGCACCCTCTTCCGTCATCTGCTCCTCCTCCTTCTCCTCCTCCTGCTCGCCGCCTTCATTCGCAGCCGCTTCTTCGCCCTCCGCACCCATCTCAACTTTCTTCATCTCTTCTTCAATCTGCCGCTTCTTCCGCTCCAACTCCTCCAGATATTTCTGACGCTTGTTCTTCTTCGCCTCTTCCAACGCTGCCATCTCTTTCCTTTGAGCCTCCTCTTCCTCTCTCTTTCTCGCTTCAGCTGCTTCTACTTCCTTTTTCTTTGCCGCAGCAGCCTTTCTCGCTTCAGCTGCCTCGACTTCCTTTTTCTTTGCCGCAGCAGCTGCTGCCGCCGCCGCCGCTTCCTCTCGTCTTTTTCGCGCCCTCGCTGCTTCCTCCTCTTCTTCTGCCTCCCTCCGCCTTCTTTCCCTCTCCCGTCTTTCCAGTTCTTCCGCTTCCTCCTGCTCCCTCCTTCGCCGTTCTTCCTCTCTCCTTCTCTTTCTTCTCTCCCTCTCCTCTTCTTCCTCTTCCTCCTCCGCCTCCTTCCTCTTCCTCTTCTCCAGCTCCTTCAGCAGCTGTTCCATGCGCTCTTCGTTCTGCTTCTGCTTCTCCAGCAGCTGCTCAAGCATGTACGTCTTCATCTTCGCTTCCATTTCCGCGCGTCCGCTCTCTTCCTTCTTCTTCTTCTCCAGCAGGCCGGTCACCAACTCCTTTATGGCGTCCGTCGAACTCGCCTTCGCTTTCTCCTGTTGCTCCAGCAACTGACGTACAGTGTCCGCGATCTTATCTTCTGTCAGCATGGATGGCTCCACGTCTTTACTAATGCTCGCTGTCGCAGGCTGCAACTCCGCCGCTGCCGCAGAAGCAGGCGCGGTAGCAGAAGAAGCAGAAGGTACGACCGGATCCGGCAGCAGAGGGATGGAAATGGTGCCTCTTTGTCCTCCGCTCGCCGCCAGACGTGCCAACAGGCTCTGGACCGTAGTAGCGCCTGGTGCAACGACAGTACTACTCCCCGCTGGGTCCGACGCCACAGCAGTAGCGGACGCGTGGCCGCCCTGCAGTTCCAGCGCCAGACGAGCGCGATACTGCGCCTGAGCCGCAGACACGGACTCCTCCAGCTTGGCCTGACACGCCTCCGCCACTCGGCCCAGCTCCAGCGAGTTGATGGCCGGCCAGCCCTTGGCCCGCTCCTCCAGCAGCGCCTCCTGGTAGTTGCGCAAGGCGTCCGTCAGCTTGCGCTGCCATTCCCCGATCTCCTCCGTCATCCAGGCGCCAGGATTACTCGCCACCAGATCCACGGCGGCGCCTCCCGAGGCCTGGCCCAGTCCCCTCGCGAACTCCATGGCAGCAGCTTCCAAACCAGTTGCCTGCGGTTGCGAAACAGCCCCATAGCCACCGAGACCAGCGCTAACACCACCAAGGGAACCAAGACTGCCGGGATAGTCGGCGGTGATGGTGGAAGCCGCTGTGTACAAATCTGCAGCAGCGGTCGGTGCTTGCTGCTGCCACGCAGGGGCCGCCGGTGATGGTGTCTGAAAACAGCGGGGCGCATGCGCATACGTATAGAGAGAGACTGGTGCCTAGTATGATGCTGTTCTGTTCATAGCATTCCTCCATAACAGGACGCTATTTCTACAGGCCTACGTCTAAAGTACACAACACTGTTAAGTTATGTGCATCAATTCTTACAATTTTATGCGGAGGGCCCATCAAGTGATTCTCGTACAGGTTGTATCCATTTTGCTCTTGAGTGCCGAATGATACCTCACAAGTCTGCAAAAAGTCAATCTCATCATTGAGCCAACGCACACGCATATATACTGTCCCCCATAACTTCCAAGATCTGTAGATCGTACGTACATAATAACACATTACTGTACATTACACAGAACATACATAATAGCTGCAGAAAGGTAGAATATGGAGCAGAGTGCAGTTCACATACCTCGCAGTAGAAAATGGTGGGTATTTTTCGAACGAGATTTTTATTGATTTCCACCACGGCCGCTTGATGAGCGGGTTTCATCTGATGGCGCAGAAGGTCGGAGGGATTCTTGCAGGTGACATGACAGCCGAGACAGTACACGGTCATGCCTTCGCCTGTCATGCGAAAGATACGCGGCTCTATCTGCTCCTTGGCACGACGCAGAGTGCTTGCCGCTCCGTCGTGTGCAGCTACAAATAACACGCACTCTCAATCTTCATTTCAAAGACAGATCAGCATACATATAATATACATATGTAAGGCAAAGAAGGCATTTTCAGTACAGTGACGTACACGTACAGTATGCAAGGAAACTGTATGTACATACATAGAAATATATACGTACGTGTCTACCGAGCACTGATTGAGTTCCAAAGTTGCCACCAAAAAGCTGGCTCTGAAGGAAATGTATGGACTTCTGAATACAAAGTAGTCCAAATATTTCTTTCAGAGCTCCACGCTATTGATGACAACCCTATAACTCAATCAGCGCCTGCTAACCTGGCCACAGATTATGCTTGAACAGCAGTTTCATTGCGCGATGATTGACGCTGTTTGCGTGATCCATGAAAGATTCCTCGTTGGTCGGCTGGCGCATATGGCATAGCTCACAACGGAAACGTCTCCTGGCACCTCCTTCTCCTAAAGTAGCACAACAACGCGTTGTCAACAACCCCATCCATATGCGATCCCAGCCACAACTGCATGTTGCAGTCAATTCGCATCATACGTACAGTAAGCCAGCCACTGCACGTAACAAGTCTGTCCAGCGAGAGTTGTCTCTAGGTCATGCTCGTGCTGCGCAATTTGCACCTACTCCCGCAGAATAGGAATGCATGATTGAGAGGTTGATTGATGAGAGGTGGTTGATTGAGAGGTGGTTGATTGAGAGGTGCCAAATAGGCGCCCTCTCCTAGGAAAACCGGCTAGCTGTCATAATCAAAAGGGGAAATTGTGTGACTGAGGTCATCCGGGTGTGTAGTCAAATGGTTAAGGCGCTCGGCTGGAACTCGAGAGGTCCAGGGTTCGATTCCCTGGCACATCTGGCAAATTTTCCTTCTCGACTGCATGAGGAGAAAAATCCGTGACTGACTTCACAGCACGGGCAACAAATGCCCAAAAGACACCATTCACTGGACGGAATATAACCATGAACCTGTCACGAAATCGTGTCCGAAGCTTCGCTCACCGATATCCGCTGGAGAAGTTCCCATTGGCTCCGGCAGTTCCTGTTGGGTCGGATCCCATCCGGTGGGCATCATACTCATCTCTGCACCTGCCGCTTGTTGCTGATGCAGCGGATTTTGCGGGTATGAAGTAGGCGTCGTCACGAGCAGAGGCTGGCGACCTCCGCTATCCTTGAATCCGCCTGTGGACGGCGTAGTCAAGATGTCCACGTCTCTGCGTCCGAACTTTGACGACTCCCCGCCCCCTTTTTGCAAGAGACATAACCACAGTGTGGTACTTTGCTGATCGATATTGTTATTCTATGCATGCACTGTTATGGCCTGTTCACAACGAACGCTGATATCGACGTCAACGCAGATATCGACGTTCAACGCAGATATCGACGTTCGACGCAGATATCGACGTTCAACGCAGATATCGACGTTCAACGCAGATATCGACGTTCGACGCAGATATCGACGGTCGGCGGAGATAACGGCGCGCGGGGGAGATAAATAACGGGGGAAAAAAAAAAGGGAAAGAACGGGGAAAACAAGAAGGGAAAAGGAAAGAAAGAAAAAAAAACAACAACCTTTGCGGGCGGGGGTAATGAAAAAAAAAAAAAAAATACCTAAAGAACCCAAAAACCACTAAGAACGGCGAAAATCGGGGGGAAGGGCGGAACGTGGGTGGGAGGGAGAGACCGGCCGCGAAGGGGGAAACCGGGGCCGGGGCGGACAACCGCGCGTGGGACCGAGATCTCCGCGGACGACGGAAACTCCCTCGGAGGGCCGCCACTGCTCTGTCAGCGCCCGTCGTGGACGGCCCGCCATTACTCTGACAAGAGGTGCGTACGTACGCCAGTTAACTCGCGACCCGTCTTTCGTTGTCGTGTGAGAGCTTGGTTATGTGGGTTTTGTTCGGAAAAGAGGTGCGTACGTACGCCAGCTATAACTCACGACCCGTCTTTCGTTGTCGTGTGAGAGCTTGGTATGTGGGTTTTGTTCGGTCCTACCTAGAGTACCTCTGTCTCTCTCGCTTCTCCGATCCGATGTGCCTCTCCTGTCTCTTTCCCTTTCCCTCGATCTCTCCCTTTCTCGCGACCGCGAGCGAGATCGTCGACGCCGTCTCCTCTTCGTCATATCCAGGTCGAAGCGTGACGATTCCCCAGCCTCGCCTCTGCTCCCTCCCCTATCCACCTTCTCCTGATTCGTCTGTCGTCTGCCGCTTCCTCCTCCTGAGGCTAAAGTTTGCCGCCAAAGGGCTACGGTAGATTTCTCTAAGCGTGACCTGTTGAATGCATCACCATTACTACCAGGCTCAGCTTGTAGCTCACGTTCATTCCATCGACTCCTACTGACTCCTCCTCCTCCTCCTCTCCTGTCCTCGTCCCGTCGACTGCCAGGAGTTCCACCTTCGTCGTCGCGCCCTCGACTACGCTTTCTGGAGCCGCCTGCCCCCTTTTCGCCTTCTCTACTACCAGATGATTGTTGTTGCGGCTGCTGCTGTTTTGTAGCCTCATCCTGCTTCTGCTTCTCTTTTGCCGCTGCTGCTTCGGCGGCTGCCGCCGCTTCTGCCGCAGCTTTCATCTGCTCCCGCTGCTTCTTACCCGCTACATCAAACAAAACCAAACTTTTTTGCTTCACATTTCTGCGCCATGTTATGAACAATAAAATTAGCGTGCCAAGTTTATGACATGAGATAACGCCGACCCCTGCTTTGCTCGCGTGGCACAAAAATATGGAACATGCCTGCCCTCCCTACACTATACCGTACATACTTCGCCTTGAGTGACGTGTCTAACGCAATCATTACTGGCCTTTATGGTACACTCACGTCGTTTTCTCTTTTGTTGGCCACCCGTTGCATCGTTGGCTTGCGCAGAAGCCGCATCATGTGCACCAGCTGCACCCGATGCCCCATCCTGCGTTAGATCGATGAAGATGTCTTGGTTCTTGATGTCAGTCATATCAGCCATGCTGAAATGAAACTGTTACGACAAATCATGTGTTACGGACATCTAAATGATAACGATCACCGCAAAAAGTATCATTCAAATAGCGACTAAACGCATAGTCATTCCAGTTCAAAATCGCTCGTCAATTTCATGAAGAATTTACTCCAGCAAACAAACCACGTACGCAATGCAAAATAAAAGCACTTTGTAATCACGAGAGATGCAGCAATCGTACATGTACTGTACGTACCTGACTCACTTTTATGTAGCGCACACAAGTGTTGTACGGCATGCTACGAAGTGTGCAGGACGTAGGTTGTACATACCTTAGATGTACGTAATGCTAAGTACTTCACCCACTCTGCCTAACACAGCATACCACTTGTTGTTACCAACGTGCCTTCTCTAATTCAAAATTAAGAGAAGTGAACTGGTAGAAGAGTCTGTTCTTCTTCTCTTTCCCATACTCTTTCAGCTTCTCATAGGAAGCCGCATCAATCCCGAACACCAAGTACGAGCCCTTCGCCCCTCTGTCGTTCTTCCACACCTCCCATTGACCGGTGTCCAATTGTCCAAGAGGATTCTGCTTCTTCGTCACCAGATGCAGGAACTTGGTGGTGTCAACCGGCTGCCGTCCTGGCACATACACGGACAGTTTGTGGCGATGTGGCAGCGCCTTAACCACCAGTCCCAACTCTGCCTCTTTCTCTTTTGCCCTTCTCAACAGCCACTCTTTCGTTGCCTCATTCTCACAAGTGACCATACAGG
This sequence comes from Epsilonema sp. ZAB3_2, assembly GCA_030247985.1. Taxonomy (NCBI): domain Eukaryota; kingdom Metazoa; phylum Nematoda; class Chromadorea; order Desmodorida; family Epsilonematidae; genus Epsilonema; species Epsilonema sp. ZAB3_2. The sequence goes on from JASAMW010006578.1 coordinate 27,462, forward strand.
GCCATTCACGTGCGCACATGTTACATACTGCCGAAGTCGTCCTGCGTAAAATAGCACATTTGGTTGAGCGCTTCTGCTAATTTCACTGCTCGAAACAATGCAAGATAAAACCGAGTCACCATGGCAGAAAAATGCAGCAAGTTCGCCATTAGCTGAAGCAAATGTGAGCACGTGAATCGCCCAATAAACTGGCCACCGCTGACGCCTGAGCGAGAAAACTGCGGCCCATTAGCAAGGCCAGGAGGCGCGCTGGAAAAATCAAAGGATTCCAACACGCCGGCCAGCAGGCCGCGTATCGTTTCTCCATCCGCCAGGTTCAACCGCTTCTTAGAACTCTGTTTGAAACAGACAACTAGCGTCAGATTCTTTTCGAAGCCTTCGCGATAGATTTGTCGCTTTTCCGCCTGCCACTTCGCTTCTTTCATTTTCCCCACTTCTCGCATTGTCGACTGCGTTTCTGAAACCGCTTTTTTATTTCCTCTCTCTTCCTCCTCTCCCGTTCGCTGGTGTAGGCCCTGTGGTGGTGGATTTTCTGCCTGGTGCAAACCCGTCACCATTTGCCTTATCATTTCGGTTGTGCCAATGTCAACGTGCAGCTCAGTTGGTAGAGCAGTACTCGTATGGCTAGGTAGGGAGTTGTAACTCACGCCGGTGAATTCATATTTCTGGTCCAGTGACATCGACGCAGAAGCAGCGGTTTCTTCCACTGGCGGGTCCTCATCAGGCGGCAAGGCAGCATTAGAATTGGCATATGCCAACCGCAGTTCCTCTCGCCTTTTCTTACGCTCATGTTGAGGCATTCGCGGCTTTTTATTCTTCTTTTTCTTTTTCTTCTTCTTTACTTGCAGCCCCTCCTGCGAAATCGCCGCCGCATTTATCTGCATCACAGAGTGTGGAGGTGCACCCACGTGCGTCTGCGACGAAGCTTTTTCTGCCTGCACCATGGGTGTAGACTGCTGCGGTAGCGGCTTCGTTTTCTCCTTCTTCTTTTTCTTCTTCTGTGGAGCAGGCTTCTCTTGCAGTAACGCTTGCGCAGGCATAGCCTTCGCCACTACTTGCATCTGGGACCACGCTGCAGCCTCTGCCCCTTCCACCTGCATCACATGCTGTGGAGGCTGTTGCAGCAGCTGCAACTGTAGCTGCACCATCCTCTCTTGGTCAACTCCTATACACTGAGGAGAGAAAGCAGCAGCGGAACTGGCAGCCAGTCCCACCCCGCTTTCTACTCCTCCTCCTTCCGACTGCATCTCTCCTTCACTTTGGCTCTGCTGCGGGTGCACATTCCACGCCGCTGCAGAGAGCCTGTACAGCCCTGAGGCTTCTTCGGCGTCAGCAATGGCAAACTCCCTCTGCGCATCTGCAATCGTCGCCTGCAGACTGTTTGCTGCTGATGCTGCAGAGAAAGGCGGCGCCCAGAAGGTGGCAGGAGAAGCTGATCCCACCTCTGCACCCAACACACGAGCAGCTATCTGTCTTCTCTGCGTCCTTCCTGCTAAAACAATACACTGCACTTCACTTTATATAAGTGGAACTGGTAAACCTTGCCACTCAGGTAGAAAGAAAGCTACGTACATGGCCGGCTTTACCACATGGTTTTTACATATTCATTCTCCACTTTTGCCGACCGCCCATTGCACGTGACAAAGACCAAGGGTGTGTGTACTATTGATGTGTTCATGCATAGATAGGGTATGATGGGGTAAACCCAACCATTGAAAATCCGGCCCAGGGCCGCATACATCTCAGCAACTAGTGGACCGATTGAAACAAATACTACGTCAATCGATTCTTGACTCTCCTCTTTCAAATGATTTATTTGGTTCATCATTTGCCGAAACAGCGAGTTCAAAAAAGCTTAGATGGCCGGGTGTACCCCACACTACCCTACATTGCTGAACGACGATGAATACTACTACAAAGAGGCTAATCTTACGTCGCCTTCTCTTCCTCTGCGGTTGCTGAAGTGCATCACTATCACGCTCATTTGAGGCAGAGATGCTGCTTGCAGCATTCCAGGATGATGCGGTATTCGAGCCGTTCATTGTGCCGTACCTGTTTTACAGAAGTGTAAAATGATATAAAGCACCACAGCAGAGTACATATGACGAAGTACAACAGCAATGGCAAAGATACCGAAAGCGCGTTTGTACGCGTCTTTGGAAAGCAGATGATAATGACCACAACCGAATAAACTTTACTCACAACTCGGAACCAAAACACAGGCTCAACGAGTCTACATTTTTCTACAACTACCTTTGTTTATACTTAGTCCTGAGCACAAACAATAAACCAGCAACTCAAATATGAACTAACTACTAGTAAGTATAACCAGCGCGGCAAAGGATACACGGAAGGACACAAAACGCGTATGTATTGTAGTAAGTGTACGCAGGTATTAGCATAGCCCAAGACCACTTTACCCTTAGATTGCCCACTCGTGGAAGGGGTATTCATGGCATGGTATACTCGCGTAGCACACTGTACACGCAATGCATGGCCACAACACAAAAGTTAGACACCGCGCAAACACTTGATGAGTGAACCCAACCGAGATATGGCCTCACTCGCTAGGCCCGCGGGCCGCCCAGAATCGAAAAAAAGCGCCGGCGGAAACAGAAAAAAATTATTCATTCGACCGACGTTTGAGGCGGCCCGAGGATGGCCCGCGGGCATAGCGGGCGAGGCCATATCGAAACTGGTTAAATCTCATTTCTTTCCTGCATCTTTCTCTTGCTTCACGTCAGCCTGATAGCACTGTTCGTACAGAGAAGTGTCCAATAGCTCGCTGGACGTGGAAGCTTCAACGGGAGGTGGGTGACGAACATCCGCGCCTTTCCTTGAGCTCGGTTTGGTCAGATCCAAGTCGTAGCGAGAGTCGAGGCCACCTCGAGCTTCGTCTCGTGTTCGACTGCTGCCTGATATTCTTCCTTCCCTCGAGCGTCGATCCCGCTCTCTGCTATCGCGCGAAGGACGATCAGAAGGCTGATGCGCTCTCTCCCTCGAGCGTCGATCCCTATCCCTGTCACGTTCTCTCCTGTCTCTTTCCCGCCTGTCCCTTTCCCTCTCCAATTCTCTTCGCTGTCTTTCTCTCCGCCGCCTGTACTCCTCCTGCTCTTCTCGTTGACGTATGCTCCTCTCTCGCTTTTCTACCTCCCTTTCCCACTCGCTTCTTCGTCTGTCTAGCTCCTCGTCTACTCTCCTTTGTTGGTCGTCGTAGTACAGTTCGATGGAAGGCGAGCGCCGACTCCTGCGTCTTTCTTCCCCGTAATAATCGCGGCTGATGCGCAAATTTCCAAAATGTCTGTCTTCCTCCTCCTCTCTTCTACTGCGACCAAAAGAGCGACTCCTGGACCGGGATCTGCTCTCGCGGCGATTACGGTAGTAATTTTCTGCCTCGTAGTACCTGCAGCCTCCTGATCGGCTATCGGAGCGAGAGGCCGACCTGTGCCCGGCATAATGCTTCTCTCTCACCACCCGAGTCGCCCGATTCGTCGGCTCTTTACGCCCCAATTCTTGCATCAAATCGTTGAGCGAGTCTTCCAGGGCGTCGTCCGGCCTCTCCCCCATCGCAAAACTGTCTACTCCTGCCCTTCCCCCTCCTCCCGCACCCAACAATCTGCTCAAGTCCGTAGGCGGAGGAGGAGGCGGGAGAGAGGTGACGATCCTGCTCAAGTCTGCGGCGGGATGAAGGGAGGCGGCCGGCGGGGGTAGGAGTCGCTCCGAGCTGAGAGGCAGCAGAGGCGGCGGTTGGCCGAGAGCCGCGGCCTTGGCAGATCGCAGTCGCTCCTCCGCCTCCGCCCGTTGCGCCAGCGTCCGGTGAAAAGCACTCACGTCCATGATGACGTCCTGCTTCGCTTCCGGCTCGTCTCCGTCCCAGACCCAGGCGCTCCGCGGCCCGTTCCACGCCTCCGCCACCTGACCAACCTCCTTCTCCAGCTTCGTCTCGTGCAGGGCGCTCCGAAACAGGTCGCTCCACTCGCCTCCCAGCTCCTCCTTCTTCTCCACCACCTTGCGAAACAGATCCGACAGGAGGCGATCCGTCTTCTGCTTCTGCTCGCGTTGCTGAATCAGCGCGTCCAAGAGCGCGGATCTCATGGCGGCCACCGTAGAAGACTTCGAGCTTACGCCGCCAGTATTCCGCTTCTCCAGTAATGCTTGCAGCGCAGAGCCGGTCGTACTCTCCGCTGACGTCGAGCCAATAGCGTTCTTCAGCAGGTTGAGCATTAGCGAGTCCGCGTCATGTGCAGCTGGCGGTGTGGCAGCAGAAGCAGCAGCATTATTGTCAGTAGCAATTGGTTCAATAGTAGTCGCAGGTGGCGCAGTAGTAGTGACAGCGGCAGTCGTTGAAGAGGCGACTGCCGCCGCGTTCTTCTTCTTCTTCTCCTCCCTCTGCGCTTTCCAGTAGTGCATTTTGGCGCGGTGAACCGCCAAGTGCTCGTCCAGCTCCTCGCCCTCTCGCACTTTCACTATCTTTTTGGGGACGCTGGAGGTGACCGCCAGAGCTCGCTGCATCTTTGCCGCCTCCTGATCTATCAGCAGTCCGGCGCCCGGCGTCTTTTGCGCCAGTTTCACCGACTTCAGCGCCTCTTCCTCCGCCGCCACCGCCGCCTCCCACTCCATCTCCTTCTCCTCGCCCCTTCGCTCCGCAATATTGTCGTCCAACTCTTCGAAAGCGGATGTTCCGCCACCAACCGAGTAGTTGGCGGCTAAGGCGAAGACGCGACTGGCGGCCGCGTCCTGCTTGCTCCGCTGTCGAGTCTCGTACATGCCCTCCAAGAGAAGTCGCACCTTTTCGCACTGCTGAATGTAGGCGAGGCGGCCCTGGAGCTCCTCGAATTCCAGCTCCTTGTCCAGGCCGAAGGCAGCCCGGCGCAGTTGCACGCCGATCTGCTTGCTCTCTTCCGAGGCGAGAGGCGGCGTCCTGAGACGGTGCGACACCTCCATGGCCTCCCTTCGCAGTTGCTTCAGCTCCTCGGCGCGCGCCGTCACCCAGGGGTTGAGCTGGTTCTGCCTGATCAGTCCGTGGTACAGGAGCAAGTCGCGCTGTAGCTGGTTGGCGAAAAACAGGTGCTTGTAGGAGCGCGATAGCTTCCAGCTCAGCGCTTTCTCCGCGTCGAACGGAGACGCCTGAATCTGACGCATCAGTCGCGCCGCGTCCCTCTTCAGCCACGTCCGCTTATTCTTCCGCATCACTTCCTCTTTCGTCTTCTTCCTGTTCTTCTCCTTCTCTTCTGTCTCCTTCTTCTTCTCTTCTTCCTTCTCAGCCTCTCCTCCTTTCTCTTTCCTCTTCCTCTCTCCTCAATATACGCAAGCACAACACGTAA
>JASAMW010006582.1:0-17462 GCA_030247985.1 Epsilonema sp. ZAB3_2
TATGTGTTCCGCATTTTGCCAATCTTGCGGTACTACCGTGCGCACTGTGCCTAGTGGTCTGTATTTGCATATTCCAGTGCTTGGCATTATCGTCACTCACTGAGCTTGCTTTCCGTCCACCGGAAGCGACAGTTTCCTTTTCTCCTGCGCGAGTGCGCCGTGCCGCTTCTCCTTTTCCTTTTTCTTTTTTCTTCTTGCCATCTTGAGGAGATCTGACGTGGCATGTCAGATGCGACACGCCCACGCGTGATCGTGTCAGATCTGACAAGACCTAACTCAGATTGTGTCAGATCTGACACGATCTGATGTCAGATTGTGTCAGATCTGAAGATCTGATGTCAGATTGTGTCAGATCTGACACGATCTGATGTCAGATCGGTACGATCTCATCGTACCTGAGATCCAATCTCGCTAAGGGTTAATCGGTTATGGTTTTATTGGCCCTCAAAGTGTTGGTTCCGTTTTTCGCAGTTTCTCCTTCAGTACAATAGCGGTTTTGATTGGAAATAGCTTCTACATTTGCATTTACGCGTCCAGACTTTGAACTTGGCATCCACACATCAAGTTCTCTTGCAATATGGATTGCTCTAAGTCATTTACAACAATATTAGCAGTGGTTGCTAGCGAACTATGCCAAAAATATGCCAAATTTTTTTATTCGAGGAAAAGTCCATAGAAAAGGGGCTAGAGAATCTAGCTGTTTTGAACCAGTTCTAATTGGAGTAAAATCTCGAAATTTTGCCAGTATCTAACTTGAAGCCTTGGCTACATAATGCAAAAAACTGCATTAAAATTTGAGCTTTGGCTCGAGAGTTATTACCGCGTAAAGCCCCGGAGTATATTATGGGACATCCTGTATGCTATATACATACAGTAGATCGCGCATGTCTGAAAAGCAATCAAAACTAAACCCGCTACTACACTTTCCTAAATGAATTGATCAGATGATCCTTCAACTTTTCCTTTCCTTCCACCACTTGTCCAGTCGTACATTTTTACCTTTACCCTTTACCGTGTATGTTATGTACATACCGTACGTGTTCGATATTGAAAAAGAATCATGCTTTTGCTAACGTTGATCGCGCTCTTTGTGTGCATGGCCAGTGTCAGCCAACTGGGCGATGCAGCAATGTCCGTGGTTGCCGAAACGACCTTCAATTGTCCGGTCTATACCAGCTGCCGCGCCCACTGCGCCATGCGGTTCCCTGGAAGGTCCCCACCAACCCAAGAAAAGCTAGATAATCCAGGGAAAGTACATCCATGTTACAACCACCTACACCTCTGTTGCTACCTGGGTTGCGAGAGCATCATCAAATCAGCTCCATGTCTCAAAACCAAGCAATGCCGAGAGGCATGTGCCAAGAAGTTTCCCGGGCCTCCATTAAATCCAGAACAGCTAGGAGTTGGCCCATGTTGGTCTCGCGAGAGCAAGGAGTGCTGCTACGCGGGTTGTAGTTTTCAGTATCACGAATGCAAAAAGGTTTGTTATCCAGTCATTTGATCGAGCTAACCAATGTATACAAAGCATTAGTAAAGAAAACGTAGTGAAAAGCGTGTAAAATGATCAAGTGATGAAGAAAAATTTTCCTTTGGAATTGGTAATGTAATGCAGAAGTTGATGCATTCTGGTGTTGAGGTGAGGGCCAAAGTTATGAGGCCAAAATGGTTGTGGCCGCCATAATAAAAGGTTCATTGGCAAGTTTTTACTAATCTACGTAGTACCTACCTAACTGTACTGTACGTACATAAGTATGTTTCCATAAGCAGCAGTTCGCGGCATATACGAATATGTCCCAAACTCCCAACATGCCACAATTATTCTAAGTTTGATGAAGCTTCATGCTGATCATCTGCTCATAGCCAAGGAGCAACTTTTTCAAACCCTACCACATAACTTGCTTTGACCAGTCGCTCACCTGAAAAGAAAATGCAAAACAAGGCTCAAGAGATACTGGCATCATTCTCGTCTGCACAAATGCACTTCCCTGAGACTTGTAAAAAGATCGTCCACAACACGCAAACTCTCACAGTAGTCTATGCATATAGTGTACATACATACAGTACGTGTACGCACGTACATACAAAGAGTACGTACCAAGAAACCTTCCGTCAGCTAACGCAGTAAGATTAGTGGAGCACAGCTGTCTATGCATGAGCGTTTACGTGTACGTACTGTATCTATGTATGTACATAGACATCTGCATAGAGGTACGTAAGTTCGTGCATGCGGAGACATCTTTACGCCACAAAACATAAACGCACGATGCATAGACAGCTTTACTCCACTAATCCTACTGCTTTAACAAACAAGTGGTTTCAGAGAACGAACCACGCTTTCCCACCTCTTTTCGCTTTTTCCCACGTCGTGTGATGCGTGCATAGACTTCCATGGTGTGGACAACCTTTCCTGTGCAATCCTTACTTTCTGTCTACTGTATGTAAGTATGTACTGGGTGTTTCACGAAAGCTGTCACTTCTAAAATGCTTATAACTTCTGAACTAATGCACGAATTTCGACCAAATTTTTTTAATAGAAACTTGAACACATGCCTGACCAGCGTGCAAGATTTTACTAGTGGGTCTTAAGTAAGAAGGGAATTATGAAGCCTCAAACATTGGGTGTCAAAATCGGTAGTGGCGTGAAAAGCGCTCTACTTTTGAAGTCCAGAAGCATTTTAGAGGTGACAGCTTTCGTGAAACACCCGGTATAAGAACCTACGTACCTACGTTAGTATACATAGGTTTTCATTTCTCACCTTTTCCCAGTCATCGTAAACCCACGTTTTCCCATCGTAGAGAAGATGCTTTTTTCGCTTTTCCTTGATCCAAAATTCGGTCTCGCCGCACTGAACGGTTTTCGTGACACCCAGCGCTTTGTTGACGTCGCGCCAGCCGAAGAAGCCGCCGTGAGCCGAACCGATCACCTTGGTTATCGGCTCCTTTCTCTCGCATCTCTCTCGCTCTTCCGTCTCCGTTCTCATGTATTTCGTGCTCGGTGCCTGAACGCATGCGGAATCAACAAAGAAACGTTGTAACAACCTTTATTCACCACAGTTGAAAAGAAATGCGCTCAGTGTGCACTTCCTTTCCAACGCATCCATGGCTGTCCATGCGCTTTGCGTTTGTCGACGTACAGCCATGATCGAGCATGCTATGAGCCGCTTTAAAGCGGTTGTTTGCTCATGTAGGTACTGTATAGTCAATTAGTCAGTGACTCGTGTGCTACCGAAAATCATTACCTACCGTACATACTGTACTGTAGTTTGTATGTACTAGGGTACATAAGTAGTGTATGTATATGTACGTACTCTAAGTGATTTCGGTTGAGTACTTTACTACTGCTCCTTAAAGTTTCTTACTATGTACATACCTTAAGCTGCTTTGTAGACAGCGGCTCCAAGCTAGCGAGCCAGCCGGCGAATGCGTTTAATTCTGCGTTTGTGATGGTGTCCGTTAGGTCTTTGGAGTCCACGAAGAAGCACTGCGGTCGCTGGCGCAGCGGTTGTTCGGGAAATTCCTGGCAAACCATCTCCAGAACTTTGCCTCCGAATTCCTGCCTCTTCATCTCTCTTTTCTCCGGGGACAACTTCGTTCCTGACAGCTCAGCGTAGCACATGGTGAAAACCAGGGCCATGTTTTCCCAGAAGAGGGGAGAGTTGAAGAGGTTGCACAGAAGCCGGATGATCCGCTTGATGTTTTCGTCGAATCGAGGATTGTGCACGTTTAGCACGAGCACAATGGCGTGCACCGTTTCACGAGCCTGTAAGAGCAGTCTTTTTGCCAATAAAAGATGCAATAAATAAGGCAAAAATACGCACAATCTTACTGTACAAGCACGTGCAGTAAGTATCAATAAACTTATATACATAATCCGTTCCGTTACGTTTCGTTGCCGAATTTTGATCAAATAATAAAACAAAAAAGTAAGGCCTAAGTAAATAAAGAAATAATTTTAAATAGGCCTAAATAAATAAATTACAAATAAATACAGGGTGTCTCAAGTAGATCTCCCTAAAGATCCAGTCTTATAACTTCCGTATGACAATAGATATCAAGCTAAAATGTTGTCCCCAAAAACCTAAGAATGGTGCGCTTCAGACGTGAACCGGAGCCCTGCCTATGCTTCAACATGTAAATCCTCCGAGTTTGCTCCGAATTCGCTCCGTTTTTCCAAACGTACGTGTGAACTGCCGAGTTTGAAACTCGGAGACGTGTGAACCACCGAGTTTAGCTCCGAACTCGGAGGCTTCTCGGAGCAAAAGTCGGAGCTAATCAGAAAAACAAAAAAACTGCGCAGAAAATTTACGACGTGGCGCGTGAACCTCCGCAAAGTGATAAAAGCTGCTCGGTGTTGCTTTCTCCCCTTGTGAACGACTGAAAAGAAGCGCGCCGTGTTTATTCGGAGCAAAAACGTTTACGTGTGAACAACCGAATTATGCTTCGAATTCGCTCCGAATTCGGAGGCTTCTCGGAGCGAACTCGCTCGGAGCAAACTCGGAGCACGTCTGAAGCGCACCAATGTGCCAAACTTTGTGGCAAAATTTGAGCCAGATAGGCCCGCAGCGAATGAAATTACAGGCGTTGAAATGTTGGACCCTGTTTTTATGATTTTCCGCACTGAGCACGGTTTTGAGATTAGAATCTTCTGCTCAGCATGGTCATGCAGCTCATCCAACATGGCAACATGGCGGAAAAACAATGGCTGAACATCCACAGTCCAGAACACATCGAATTCAATAATACAGGCGATTACCGCCCAAAACAGACCTCAAGGGGCTGTCGAGGTCAATAGTGGAAGTACATACTGATTTTAAAATGTTGAAAAACGTGGTCGCAACTTTGGAAGCTCGTAATTTCATCCCTACGTGACCTATCTCAAATTTTGCCACAAAAGTTGGCACATTCTTGGGTTTCTTGGGACAAAATTTCAGCTTGATATCTACTGTAATACGGAAGTTATAAGGCTGGATCATTAGGTAGGTTTACGTGGGACACCCTGTAGGTAGGCCTACGTAAATAAATAAATTTAATAAAATAAAAATAAACAATAAATAGGCCTACATAAATAAATAAATAAAGAATAAAAGTAAATATTAATAACCTTTATAAATCTGACCATTTCGACCATGTGTTTCGCATCCATGCCTTCGGAATCGTTGATACCCGGAGTGTCCATAACGTACACCTTGAGGTGATTCCAGCAATCATTCTTCCGACCTTTAGTCTCCTTGGTTTCCGACTCTGCGTGTTCGCTTTCTTGAAAATACTCGCGAAAAGTTTTCTCACTGTCCGAAACCATTAGACGGTTGCAGAGGGTACTTTTCCCTAAAATACACGACCAAGGTTAGCGGTAAAAAAAGCAAAATAAAACATAGTATATAATTAGGAGTACCATAAGCTTTATGGTACTCCTAATATAATTTATACGAGGCGAGGTATGTAAACGTAGCCCTATAGCGTAGGGTTAGGTATGTTCGTACTGTACGTACATTCAGTGCGTTGCGTACATGCATGGTACGACCGTACGTACAATATATTCAGTACAGTACGCTACGTATGTACGTACCATTCCCGCATTTCCTATTGCTAATATGCTGATGTACCCTGGGGGAACTTCACCAGAACCAGAACCATCTGAAAAACCATTCGAAAATATACAGTAGGGATCATAGCACATCATACCTATGTATGTACGTTTACTTCTGGTATCATATCACATCAACACCACGCAGTCACCCTACAATAGTACTACACTACACCTAAGATACCTACTGTAGGTTGGCTAGGCACAGTACCTGCTTACGTACTAGGTATGTACGTACGCACCTATGACCTAGGTATGTACATGTACTACATGGCCTTTTCAGCTTGGCCTTTTCAGCTCAGGTTTCATAAATAACATACCGTATTTTTGGGTGTATAGCCCCATGGGGGTATACAAAAATTGAGAGGTCCAATGGGGGGTTATACACTAGGGGGGATATACAGGGTGGGGAGGGGATATACATACGACAAAATTTATGTTTATGAGAGGTGTGTAGAGTAGAGGCATGTTTTTGAGGTCAAAAGTATGTGTTTTAGGGCATAATCGCGGTTAAAACAGGGTTATTCTAGTACAAGACATGCTCAGCTAAGCCTACAGGCATAGCAGCATGGTGTAGGAGTAGCTATAGCTAGCATAGGACCAGCTACATGGTAGGTCAGGTACTCAGGTACCTTCCAGTACATGGGGGGTTTTACACCAGGGGGGATATACAAAGGACAAAATTTATGTTTTGCCAATGGGGGGTTATACACTAGGGGGGATATACAACAGGGGGATGTACACCCAAAAATACGGTACCGATACCTCCTGGTTGAAGCTTCTGGGCAACATGCTCTTGTCCGGGTCCCATCGCCACCGCCACCGTCCGGGTCCTATTATAATATAGGTTCGACCTGAACTCGAACTCGAACTCGAAAAAACCTTAATTTTTTGGTGAACCTGAACTCGAACTTGAACTCAAATGGGAAATTTTTGCGAACCTGAACTTGAACTCTAATTCATCAAAAAAATTAATTAAGGTTCTCAGAATTAAGGTTCAATTAAGGTTCATTAAGGTTTTATTGAGGTCTATTCAAGTTTTTTTGTGTGCCCATGGAAATATTGTAAAGAAAAATCACCACCCTCAGCTATATCTTGAAGCCAGAAAGGTCGAATTTCCACCCTGGGCTTACAAATTTAATGGAAAATTGCAAAATTGAGTGAAATAAGTGCTGACCAAGAAGCATGAACCTGAACTCGAACTTGAACTCGAAAAAACCCTAATTTTTTGGTGAACCTGAACTCAAACTCGAACTCAAATTAAAATGCTGAACCTGAACTCGAACTTGAACTCGAATTGTCTAAAATTTTGAACCTATATTATACTGCGAGGTCCCACGAATGTTGGCACGTTTCGGCATCATGTGGTGTGAAGAGTCTACTTGCTTGAAGTCTTGGTAGGACAGCCTCGACATCCAAATTCTCAATAAGAAATGGAAGAGGTTTGTGCAAATGGCTATGAATCTGGCTTACATACTCGTCATTGTGCCGCGGTTGTGTGCGTGTGGGCGAGAGAAGATGAGAGAAGAGACACATTGTTTGCAAAGTGAGAAATCTTCTGTTTGATGCGCATGTGATAAGATGCATGTAATATGTAATCCAATCCCATCAGCCATTTATTCCGTTTACCCATGCAAAATGCCATACTGAACGTGAGATAATTCTGTAAGCATCTTTTGCAAAAGGGTGCGCGTAACAGCTTTGAATAAAGATAAGCATTTTCAATGTTGCGCTGCTGAATCATTGACCAACATACAATACCTAGTACCTAAATAGAGTACCGTATGTACCGTAGGTACAACTGCACCGTATTCACACTCATGTGCATGGCACGCCAGGCATTGACCAGTTGCGCTGAACATAAATATCTGGATGGTCGCGAGCTGACGCTGACTGATTCCTTCGCTTTTACCGGTTACCTTCAGTGCAATTTTAATCGGTGTCTCCGCCCAGCAACCGTCTGCGCCGATAAAAAATTGCATTGAAAATTTCTATAATTACATGTACGTAGAGTACCTACACATGCGGTAGAGTATGTACGTATGTACGTATGTAGTAGTAAAACCAATATACAGTATATTCTTGCTTGCTATGCATGATTGATTGGTCAGATTCCCCAATAAAAACAACCAGCTTTGCCCCGCAGTACCCTACCATATGTACTGTGTAGTACACAACAAATAAACCACCAATAGCCTCTCCGTTTTATCTGCAAATATTTTGCATGGATCCCCTGCACCTTCTTGTTCATTCACAACATTCGCGGCTACCAGTTCCAGTCAGATTCGTGCGGTACGGACCAAAATGCGTAGATTCCTGCCACCCTCAAATCCTGAGAAAATACTTACATCCCCCTCCGCATAGACACACCGAAAAAATCCGGGCGCTGTCTATGCGCCGCGTGCTAGTGCGGCGCGCGCGCGTAGACAGTTGCGAAAGAAGCGGACTAGAATTTGGCGCGCATTTCGCAACTGTCTATGCGCGCGCGCCGCACTTTGTACGCGGCGCATAGACAGCGCCCGTTTATTTTCGGTGTGTCTATGCGGAGGGGGGATGTAAGTATTTTCTCAGAATTTCATGGAGTGCAACGGGTTCAATAACGGTCAAATTGTCCATTAGAACGTAAGTGGAAGCGCCCTTTTAGTAGCGGCTACTAAATGCTACAAGTTTATATACAGTTTGTATTTTCTTGTAAAGCAATATTACACAATGGACGCGGATTCCATGCAAAGCGATTTTATTGTCAAACATTTTTGTCTGTCAAACAAAAAGCCCTTTCAAAGCTTGTGGGTTATTGAAAGGATTTTATCTCGTCACCATCACACCTTTATTCTTCATCCTTGGGAAACGAGGAGCCACATCCGCTATTCCCCACACTCGGTTCTGGGTGCATCCATGGAGCTTCCAACACTGTGATTAAGCACTTTTCGTACTGGCCTTCCGAAAGTAGCTTGCACTTTTCCTCGTTAACGCTTTCGTAATTGTGCTGCATGAATAAAAAAGAAACAGTGGGGCGCCACACACGTAAACTCCGGTCCGAACTCTCTCCGAATTAGGTGTGCTGACTATGCTTCAACCCATAAATCTCCGAGTTCGCATCGAACTCGCTCCATTTTTCCAAGCGTGCTTGTGAACACCAGACGAGTTGGTAATTAATTCGGGGTCGTGCGAACAATACCGACGTTCATTTTGGGTCAAAACGGTATTCGGTAACCAGAATTTTTTGTGGGGAAAATTCACCAGTTCTCTGCCCAAACTTTGGCGACTTACAAGGGGACGACGTAAATTTGGGCGCCCCAAGCGCCTCAAATACTATGACTACATACCGTACATACCTACGTACCTGCCCCTGGTAGTATTAATTAAAAATTATCCATTTTCTATACCTCTCCATTATTTTTGCACTCTGAATCCGCATAGATCACAGTCAATCTGTACAGAATACCAGTGACCACTTGCGACGTAAATTTCACAAGTTTCACTGGTACCCGAACAGAAGCACAGCCGTTGCACGCCTTATTGACTTCTGCCAATCCTTTGCCCCATGCGTACTGCTTGGTCATATTTTGACCCCAAGCCGAGTTAGGGTCGTGGTCTACTAAACCTCCCGTCACAAATTCTGTCGTGCTTGTTTGTGCTTCAGCATGACAGATGGAGAAAAACAGCAACACCACCACGGTAACGGCCAACATTTTCTCTGTACTGTAGCTTTTCAACAACAAGTTTTAGCTTGGCTTAAAAAATCTGAATGAACAGCTTTGCTATGTGCCCAGTCTTATAGCCTTGACCACCTTACGAAAAAATTACGTGGGCGTGATCCACCAGGGGTGTAGGTAGATACAGTAACCAAAACATTGTTGGTTTGGGCGTAACATGATGTGTGTCCTGATAAACAGACGTGGCTTTGTCAGAGATTTTCAGTACCGTAATGCTTCTTGTACCTATAACCCTTTTCGAATATAACCCCCTTGTGTATAACCCCCTATTTGGTGATTAACGCTTTTATCCCCCTCTCCTCTAACCACAATTTTGAAAACGCGTAAAACGCGCAAAATAGCTCGGTAATTAGCATGTTGTGATGATTTTGCACATTTTGCTTGGCCTCCTGTATAACCGCCTCGATCGGTGACTGACAATTTTCATTCCCCCGGGGGTTATAGGTACATGAAGCTTTTTCAGTATATAGCCTACTAATCCTATAAAAATTGAAGCCACCAATTTTTGCGGCATAAAATTTTTTGGGGTGCACTTGCGATATAATGTTCTTCCTATCTATTCCCCAGGGTCGTGGGTGAAATGAAAAATAAAATGGAATGGTAAATAGGAATGTCTGAAAGGCGAATAAAGCTGAAACACAAAATAAAAGCATTCATCCCACGCGTTTTTACTGTATCTCATTGTTTCTCACTTTATCGCTCTTATACGTAAATTGGTGTTTTAAAATATATTTTCCCTTATGGTAGGCTATAGATTAACACGCTCTACAAAATACAGAGCCAACGCAACTTTCTATCGGGCTAGTACTGAAGTTTATTATTACGTACATAGTGTTCTATAATATTCTAGCCAATGCCACGACAATCGTCATTTGCCACACAGATGTCTTCATTGTCCTGCCTGCTGCGTTACCGCCAGGGGTTGAGGTAGTTTTTGCAGAAGTCGGTGTGTTGACCGCAGGGGTAGAGGAAAGAGCGGTAGCTTTCACCAGGAAAATTCCAGTGGGATTAATCGATCCTTGCAGCAGGTCACTGGGGTTCAACTTGCCAAGCTGCTCATCGGTATACAAATTTTCCACGCTGTATCCATTGGGGTTGAGCAAACCAAGATCGGACAGTTTGACGCTAACATTTTTCTGCAAAGAGGCGTTCGCATTCTTATCGCGAATGACTCGCGAGGAGCTCGCGAAACAGCATCTTACATTATTCTTGCTCATGCCATCTAACCGTTTTTGAAGGGTTCACGTTCAGAAAAGCGATAGCGTAGGAGCGTTGGCCATTGATCAAGACGGGTACAACTGGCTTCACATAGGTTCGAACACCATCCATGCTCTGAACGAAACTTTGTTTTGAGAAATCAAGTTTTTGGTTCAATAGTGAATGTTATATTATTACCTGGACCATTCTCGCCATAATCCCCATGGGATCTTGGTCGATTGCAATCACTTTTTTGTTGAGCAGAATTTTACTGAACTCTGGAGCAATCTGGCGCAAATCGTTGGACATGTACAGCGGTGCGGACCACATGCTCCAGATACCAAACTGGGCCTCGGATTGATCCTTACTCAATCCTGGATTGCCGATCACAATCTGACAAAACAGAGTTTTAATTTGCCACGTTTTGTTGTAGGTTTTGTACGTTTGTTTTTGCCTCAATGTGAGCTTAACCCATCCCGAATAAGTTATTGTCGACAGCCCAAACAGTGGAGCTAGAGGCTTTCTGCTGAACCAAACGCAAAACTTTCTCTTGTGAGTGGATATGCGCATTGGTTTGAATTTTGAGGCATTGATTTTCGAATGGGTTAACCATGCATACAGTATATAGCATTCATTACCATATCTGGATCATTCCAATGTCCAGGTCCAGCTGCGGGGATTAACACGTCCTGTTGCTGATCGTAGTAGTCGATGATGAGCTTGATGACTCTCCAGGAGACGGTGATGTCGTAGTAATTTCTCCAGAGATTGCAGTATTTCGCTATGCGCTGGTAGTCAGGATTGATGTGCGAACCAACCAGATACGCTGGCCAGCTGCAGCTGTACAGGATGGGCTGGTTCGTCTCCATCAGGCATTTCGACATGTTCCGGTAGCCTATGGGTAAGATTTTTATGCTCTATTCTATGCCATGTTGAGAAATGAAGTTTAGGGATGTATGTACGTACAATGTACATGTATGTACTACGTACGTACCTCCAACGCACAGTACTTTACGTACATGTACGTACGTACGTACGTCAAACAAACAGTACACATCACATACGACTGGGCGGGAAATGGGAAACGAATTCGTAACTTGTCATTTGTACCTGCGTCCATTAGATACAGCTGCACGTAGCACCCATCCAATTTTAAGCCTTCAATGCCCCACTCCGCAAACGTGTTGGCGTCTGTGCAGAGATGGTTCAAACTGCCGGGGTAACCGCCGCAAGTTTTGTAGCCAAAATCTTCATAAATCCCCAGCTTCAAATGCCGCTTTCTCATCTGAAATCCAGATACATCCCAACACCACTTTCGCTAGGGGTTAAGCAGAATTCTACAAGCCAGGTATACTTACCCAACTCGCCAACCACTGAATGCCGTGCGGAAAGCGAGTTGCATTCGCCACCAATTTTCCATCTGAATCCCTGGTGTGTGCCATCCAGCAGTCGTCTATGGCAACCCGATTGTAGCCCGCATCCAAATATCCATCCTCCACCATTCTGGTTGCCTGGGCCATGTACAAATCCTCGTTGATACAGGACAAGGGATGAGTCTTGCAATCGATTTGACACTTGTACCGAGTCCAACTAAGCCAACCCATTGGAGGGGTCAAAGACAGGCCATTATTGAGGGCGTGCACAAATCCTAGCAACGTGCTGAATGCAAAAATGGTGGACAAAAAATGAGATGCCATTTCTGAGGATTAAAAACCAGGCTCTCACATAATACACTGGCTAAGTAAAGCAATGCAGCTAATGCAAGTGCAATGAGTGATTGTTTGTAAATGACCCTTTTTCTGCTGTATTGCGTTGTTGAACTTTATCAGTGTCCGCAACTGACCCATGCATGGGCGACTGAATAAAAGGAGCGCGGTGCCGCATATTATTGCTTTGTTTCTGATTTCTGTCAACATGAACTGACCTACTGTTTTGCTTCTTCTTCACTCGCTTGCTTGCTCTCTTACCGTATGCCCGCTTCTGACTGGTGCGATTTTCAATTCCTGTCTATGCTTTTCCTTAGTCAAATACCACAAGTAATTTGCATGAGACATGGTAAATTTTGTATACAGAAAATGCAACCAGTGCGAAACGCCAACGAAACATCAACTTTTCACTTTTCAGTTTTGATTTCGTTTTCTTCCCTTTTCCTCCACCTCCTTCTTCAGTATTTCAAAAGTGCAGTGGAGGCCAAAACACAACAAACTTTGTTACAAAGTTGACAATGGCGACATCAGTCGTGAAACCCTGTTGTTCATCAACTATCGAACGCAAGCAGGAGGAGGAGGATGGCGGTAACTCAAATCTCTCTTTGCTGGGCCTACCCCCGGAATTACTGCTGTTGATCTGCTCTTATCTGGACTCCGCCACTGTTTTACTGTCTATGCGTCTGCTGTGCCGAAAATTCAACCGAATTCTTAGCCCAGAATCGATGTGGAAGGGACGAGTGATGCGTCAGCAAAGGGATTTGTCGTTGCCCAACTGCTTATGTACGTAAACTTGCTTTGAATTGAGGGCTGGTTCACATAGGAGACATGTGCTGGGCGTGTACGCTCGGCGGGTACAAAGGCATGGACAGCCATGGATGGATACGCCGGACGTACGCTGAGCGCATAATTTTTCTCCGATGATGTGAATGAGCCTTGATTATGCATGCACAGTAGTCTACTGGAAATGAACGGTGATTCATAGATTATTCACATAGAAACCGCTTTCTGATAGCCTTATTGAAGCAACCCGTTGCTATGTGAATCATCAGTCTTTCTGGGTGGCAATTGTTTTGACCGCCTAACGCCGCGTTCAGATAAGCCGCCCACACGCCCGAAAGTACGTTCGTTGCTAATCTGAACGGGGCATAAGTGAGACCTCTCTCTTATTCTTCCTTTCTTTCAGTAAACCACTCATCTTTCTCATGGAAGAAAAGCTGTTTTCACCTGGAAAAGGAACACAACCGCTGGTCCAACACTGATGAACTTCCGCAAACGTCCACCAAAGACAAAGATGCGCCAAAATTAGGAAACTGTCAGTTGTTGACCAATGGTCACATTGCGAGTGTGGACGCAGTCCATTTGGTACAAGATGGCCGCCTGTGCGTCTCTGGATCAAGGGACAGATCGCTTTGTCTATGGAATGTGGAAAGTTTGACCAATGTTGACCACGGCACTACTACTGAGGAAATGGGGAAAGGTTGTTTGGTCAGTTGTCAACATAGTGCGCATACGGTATGAGGTGGATGAATGAATGGTGTACAGGGTGTTTAAGGAGAAATGCAATAATGAGGTGATATCCAGCCGTTGAAAAAATGACAGATGCTTCTTGGACACCCTGTAATTTTTGTTGGAAAGCGTTGGGCAGCATTTTTGGATGTAAATTGCTGAGAAGTTGTTTGTTGAAAAGATGAGGTGTATTTTGGACACCCTGTATTGCTTTTTTTGTAAGGTCATTGTTGAATGGCTGACACTTGAGGCGTTGTGATGTTTTCTAGGGTTGGATATGGTCGTTGGCATCCTTTGGTGACACCCTGTACAGCGGTGGATGGGACAATCATGTGAATGTTTGGAAGCTGACAAACTCCGATCTCCAAGTATGTGCGTCGCGTGCGCACAGCACTTACTTGCCTTCTGCAATTTATCATATTTGGTGTGATTACTGATCATGTTGTTGGACAAATTTTACGTAGACAGCTCTGTGGTTATGTACAGCACACCCCTATCCACCCCCTCACATAAACTCCACTTCAATGTGTTGAAAAAGAACGTACAATCTAGCGCACAGCTTTACCATGGTGTAGCGATTTCCAAAATTACCACACAGTCCCTGTCTCCCTGCCTCCACCTCTGATACCGTGCCGACATCTGTTTGCCCATTGGCCATACAACCTCTTGTTTTTTTTGCATTGTATTGCAGAAAGAGTCAGTTCTGGCCCGATGCGAAGCTCCTGTTCTCTCGCTGTCAACCGAACCTGACCTTTTGATCGCGGCCTGTTATGATAGCAGAGTGCGCGTGTTTGACCCCAGGAATCTCAGTCAACATGTTGCCAGGATGAACGTAAGCAAAGCGTATCAGACGCCGTAAGGAAAATTGCCAGATGTAGCAGGCAGGGAATCGAACCCTGGATCTCTCGCGTTATAGGCGAGCGCCCTAGCCATTGAACTATAGTCTGGCCACTAAGAGTTCGCTGTGGCATTCAAGGTGCGTTGCTTGGGTAAAATAGTTTCACAAATGCGGATTTTTGTCCATGTTTCGTGTACTCCCATTTAGCAGGAGTACATGCAAACTACGTAGCACGATTTGAGTCCCATATCGAGCTTTCTCTGCCCAGACTACTATACACACCTGGATGACCTCAGTCACAGAATAATTTCCCCTTTTAATCATGACTATGGACGAATTGCGGTAAGGCGATTGGGTTGGTCGATAGTAGGTTCTTAAAAGTATACTTTTACTTAAACTCAAACTAATAAAAGTATTAAATTTTGGCTTACTTTTACTTATACTTAAACTAAAATTATTTAAGTATGACCTTCATACTTTTACTTAAACTTAAATTATATACCAGAAGCTTACTTTTGCGAACCTAGTCGATAGCGACCCCGCGGTATTTGGTGAAAGTTTGGATCGGTGTCTGCGGGGTCGTCGACGTCATTTGTAACAATTCTCTTTTCACTTGCTCCTTTTCCGCTCCCAGATGATTGAACGGGGTCGAGGACGCGTAGACACCGATCCAATGGCCAGAGAGAGTTCGCTATGGGACTCACGTCGTCCCGCTCACTTTTGCGCACCAGGGCGCACCTCTACATGTCCGGTGCGCACCAGTGAGCACCTTATGTACTGGAGCTCCGTAATTCAGTGCTCACCAGTGCGCATAAGGTAGTCATAGTAGTTGTGAGGACGATATTCAGTATGGGTTAACCATTTGACTACACACCTGCATGACCTCAGTGACACAATTACCCCTTTTGACCATGACTATGCAATGTTTTCAGTACCATCGTCGTCCAGTCCTTTCTCTCGCCAATACAACCACAACGTCCTCCTCCTCCTCCCCCTACTTTTTCTCCTGCGGTGACGATCAGCGTGTGTACTGCGTGGACAAACGTACGTGGGGGGTGGTTAGCGAACGACGCACCCATCGCAAACCCCTCTGTCTCTCCTACGCCCACCGTCAGCTGTGGTTGGGCGACAGCGGAGGACGGCTGCATCTACTGGACCCCTACTCCAACGATCTACGCCTTGTTGCGGTGAGAAGGTGTATAGCTGGGTGGGCGATCAAGAGGGTCCTTGACAATTTTGACGCTCCCGTAGTAATCTTAGTAATCTGACATTTCTATACAAGAAAGAATAGCAACCAGTGTTGTAAATTCGGTGGCTTTTTCGACCCTTTTTCAAACACCACTTGCTATTCTTGTTTAGAACTGTCAGATTACTACGGGAGCGCCAAAATTGTCAAGGACCCTCTTGATCGTCCACCCAGCTATGTAGTATGTACGAGATGCAGTAGCGCGATTGGGTTGGTCGATAGCGACCCCGCGGTATTTATTTAGTGAAAGTATGAATCGGTGTCTGCGGGGTCTTCGACCTCGTTCAATCACCTGGGAGCGAAAGAGGAGCGAGGGAAAAGAAGAATTGACAATAAATGACGTCGATGACCCCGCAGGCACCGGTCCAAACTTTCGCTAAATACCGCGGAGTCAGTCTGTCTGGCCAGAGAGTTCGTTTTGGAACTCGAGTCGTGCTGCGTAAAATAGATTTAAATGCGGCTTTCTATCCGTGCTTAGTGTAGGTATACTCCTATCCTACTGGAGTACATGCAAACTACGCAGGACGACTTGAGTCCCACTGCGAACTCTCTCTGGCCACACTATAAGACAGATGGCCCATTCACATCGGATATGTGTATGGACACATATCCTTGAAAGCATGGACAGCCTTGGCCACGCTCGGCGTATTTTTACTTTCGATGTGAACCGGCGATTATTCTTTCCGTATAGACCAGTTGCGCAAAGAATTATGGGTCGTTCCTCTTTGCGAGTTGCTCCTTTTGTTGTTGCAGTCTGTGCATGTGTGCAATGCGAAAGTGCGCAGTATTGCTCACAATCTCGGCTGTCTACTCACGGTCACTGCTGATAAAATGCTCCGAGTATTCTCGCCTGGTTGTTCGCCGCGAAAATGGGCAGAGTTTGGACCATTTCAAGCGGAAGGATGCCAGGTAGTTATACCAAGAATAAATAATTATTCTTGAACCGGGGAAGAATGACTGGTCAACGTTGCGCAAACGAAATGAAAAAGGCAACCACTGTCAGGGAAACATCTCAATCTATTGATCTTTTTTTGATTTTTGCATGACTCAATTTATGAAACCCACAAATTGTTTTTTCCTCCAAAAATTGGTTCTGTAGGAGCCGATTTTTTGGTTTCGTTAAAGGTGCGATAAGGTTGGTGCGGTTCTCTGCCAGTGATTGCTTCGTTCGTTCGTTATTACACTGCGTCAGTCATTCTTCTCAATACATGGGTTATTATGAGTTCTTGGTACTTTGAGCAAACAAAACCTCCAATTATGTACTTATGTAGATTGACTACCAAAAGGGAGTGTTGGCCTGTGGCTTCAGTGATCAAAACGTGGGCATATGGAAGCAGCGCCAATAGTGCAGTGCAGTTGACCACTGGTATGACATTCCGTGATATTCACTGGTTGCGCTGAAAATTTCTGGTTGGTCGCGAGCTGACCCCTCTGATTTACACTGTTGCTCAATTTGCCTGTTTGATCGTTGCTGATGCGGTCCGGTCCCCGATAAAAAAGTGCAAAACAGAGGGATCAGCTCGCGACCACCTGGTAATTTTTAGCGCAACTGGTCAATAGGATTCTGTGCAGCTGCAACCCTCCTTTAGCCATTCAAAATCACTCGTATGAGTATTTCGCTTTATTTGGCTTTTGTCTTTCCTGTGTCTAGCGCTGTGTTATCTTG
>JASAMW010006584.1:0-10068 GCA_030247985.1 Epsilonema sp. ZAB3_2
TAGCTCGCTATAGGGTGGCGGTTTCACATCGCAACAACAAGCACCAGCAGAAAGCTGCTGTTTCACATTGGCACGACTCACTGCACAAGCTGGCTGCTCCATTGGCACAGCAAAAGCATGCTGTTTTTCAGCTTTTCCAGCAGAAAGCTGCTGCAAGCTACCAACTTTCACTGCAGCACAAGGGTGCTGTCTGCAGTTCATGCCACATGCACACGCAGCAGAACCCTGCTGATAAATGCGATGACTGCACAAGTCTGAATTCCGAGGTCGATGAGAAACCCTTGCATTTTGCAAGCTCATCAGTGCAGTAGAAAATCCAGGAGCAAGAATGCCTTGTTTGCAACAGTCACAATCCATCTTTTTCTCCGTCTTTGGCGATTTGACCGGCATAAGCATGGCACACATGAAAAACAGATGCTTCTTCAACGCACTATTTCCAACAAGCAAAGCTGAATTATTAGCCCCGATTTCAACCAACTTCTCTTTGAGCAAAGCGTTCTCTTTTTCGAGCTTCTGAATGGCTGAACCCAATGATAAAAGTTGCTCAGAGAGAGACATGATGATATCGGACCATAGCACAGAAAATTATGATGCACGTACTTCACAAACTGACAATAACAATGGCAAGCTTTACCTTTACCAAACAGCTCAACGCAACTCGGACTTGCTTACAGACTCGATCGGCTTCAAACCAGGCCAGTGATCAATTCAACCGATTGACCAAAACGCCACAGCCAGAAAAACGAAGCCATTGAATCGAAGTCGAAAACAATCGGAGCTGCACCAACCAGCAGATACATAGCTTGAGCAAACACAAACGATTCCAAATCGTGGCTAAACGAAGCTAGAACAGGCTCAAAATTATCATGCAGCACACACAAGCAAACATCGGGAATCGGCCTCGGCCCCATAATGTGATAGGCTGGTCGCGCCTCCGGCGCATCTTTGCGAATCGTGTCACAAGCACACCGTACACAGAGCTTTGCGTTTCGATTCCCGTGTTTTATCCGATCCTTCCATACGATTCTTTTATCCGAACTTTCCCGTTCAGATTCTTTTCTCCGAAGTTTCACGTTCGATTCCACATAGGAACCTAGAACTTATCCCACGATCACTCAGCCCCCACTGTGGTGTGTGTTTCGGTCTTTGACCGGGCTGAGCGACCAAGTGGTATTGGCCCGAACGGGGTATGAGCGAACTAACGCTGTACCCAGGAGCTTGGAGTAGACTGGCGTGGAGAAAATACAGGCAACCAGAGCAAAACCAAAGACCAGCAAAAGAACCAACAAGCCAACGTCAGACGGTTTTACTCAACTGACTCTTGACTGACAGAAAGATCACAAGAAGACACAAACAGAGCAAAAAGTCGCAACTCGCATGTAAATTCAATATGTACAGGGGTGACAAACTATCCACAGTACTGAACAAACGTACAAGTAATTTGCATTGCTCATAAACATAAATTCATATGCGCATCATGTGATTCCTTCGCTACAGCAGCCTTGAGTGAGAGAAAATCACGTGAACAGCCGAACTTGACTTGACAACGCCACGTGAACGCACCGCACCGCACGAAACCAACTTGAATTGAACTGGAGCCCGCAAAATGAACTGAATCCATCGCGACCATTAGAACCAAAACAACCGAAACGGACGGAAACAAACTGGAGAGACGCCGGTCAGCCGAAACATCACCACAACCCTCCCCCACCATGGGAAAAGGTTGCACGCAACCTGAAAAAAAGAGAAGCACCCCCTCCCCCCTCTTGGGAAAAGGCCGAACATACACCTCGCACTGTACAGGGTCCATTAGACACCAGCAGCCTTCATAACACCATTTGTCTGTATCGACATTAGTGTGTTTACTGTACATTTGTGCCGTTTATGTCTTATCGAGCTATAATACTATAATACGAGCTATAATAGCTTATAATACTGAGCTATTGCCACAGAAGACAAACAGCCTTTGCTCATGCTATGCGAATTTCACTTCACTATGCTGCATGCTGTCTATTATTATATTCGTGTGTGCTTGTGAAACTTTTTCTTATGCAATACGCCGTTTCAAGTTCCAACTTTTACGAACCAACAAGCACATGTGCACGCAGGGTACAAGGCCAAAAAAAACGAGTCTTCGGCATTCACCAACCCAAAAGAAAACAGCATGAGCAAAGCATTTAGGCTCCAGCACAAAAGGGAGGTGCGTCAAGAGGTGCCTTACTCTGGTTGCCAAAAACACGGCTGATGATCACAAGGATCACACCGGCCACGTATGCACAAGCTGAATGTTGTAAGAGTATGTACGCTCCAAGAAACACCTTCTTGCAACTTACAACCACCATTAGTCAGTGGCATACACACCCTTCATACAATGCTGGCAGCTTATGAAATAATATGCACATACATTGTTACAGAGGGCGGCTTGGGCTGTAACCTTCACAAATGCGCATTTTCAACACACAAGCACATAAATTCACATGTTAGCAATTCTTGTCACCGCTTAATTACAAGTTGCGACAGGGAACACACCCTGAATGTCAATCAAGAGATTTTAGGTCCAATCCATCCCGTACACTCATCAGCAGCATCCCATGCCTCTACATTGTGTATGCATGGGGTAAAAGTGTATGCTGCCTTGTTTTGCCCCATGCCTCTCCCATGCCTCTACATTGTGTATGCATGGGGTAAAAGTGTAAAATATTCAATTTGAAGAGGGGAGAAGGGGTGGATTTCAAATTGAATTCACAAATTTATGTACTACCATGCTTTGTCCATGCTTCCATGCCTCTGCATGGGGTAAAGTATGATATATTCATGCTTTAGCTTCTCCCATACCTCTGCATGGGAATTTGAAAAGAGGGGAGAAGGGGTGGATTTCAAATTGAATTCACAAATTTATGTGCTGCTTAGCTTTGTCCCATGCCTCTCCCCATGCCTCTACATTGTGTATGCATGGGCCGCTTGTGTATGCATGGACTATTGTGTATGCATGGGGTAAAATGTATGCTGCCTTGTTTTGCCCCATGCCTCTCCCATGCCTCTACTTTGTGTATGCAGGGGGTACAAGTGTCAAATATTCAATCTGAAGAGGGGAGAAGGGGTGGATTTTTGAATTCACAAATTTATGTACTACCATGCTTTGTCCATGCTTCCATGCCTCTGCATGGGGTAAAGTATAATACAGGGTGTCTCATAATAAACCGTCCACCTTCCAGTGCATGTAACTTTGGAACCACACCTTAATTTTCATGCGGTTTTTTGTATTTTGTAGCAAAGGCTTCAACTCAGGTGTGTACAAAATTTGAGCTTCATAGGCCCGAGTAGAAGCTGTTCAACACGTTCTTTTCTTCGGCGGTCAAAAACGATGGTTTTTCGAACTCATAAGGGGGTCTTCTGTGCATGGTCCAAACAAATTAGCCTCTATGTTTCCTGCTGTGCGTTCTCTCTCCCCGTCCGGTCCGCGTTCTGGTTCTTGTGCCGTTTTCTCCGGCGTCGTTTGGCTTCGTTCCCGTCGTTCCGGTGTGCTTCTTTTTGTCCCCTGCGTTGCCTTCTCTACCGCTATGTATCTTTCCGTTCTGCGGACCGGTTTTTTGGCCTCTGTATTCTGCTTGTCCTCTCCTCTCCTCCTCTGTATGGGTGTATATTTCTTTGGAGGGGGGGGTGTTCTTGTCCTTTTGTCTTCCTTTTCCCATGCCTCTCCCCTGCCTCTACATTGTGTATGCTGGGCCGCTCCTGCCTCTCATTGTGTATGCTGCTGCCTATCCCTGCCTCTCATTGTGTATGCATGTACTGCCTTGCAGCATCCCATGCCTCTCATTTGTATGCATGGGGTGTGTATGCTGCCTTGTTTTGCCCCTGCCTCTCCCATCCTCTACATTGTGTATGCATGGGGTAAGTGTAATTAGGGGTGATCTTGATTCCTTTTGTCTACCTCTTCTTCCTCTTCCTATCAAATTTCCTTGTGCTCTCTTTCCCTGCCCTCCCCTCCTCTCTTGTGTTGCTGCCCCCCTCCTCTCTTGTGTTGCGCTCCCTCCTCCCTCCTCTCTCGTTTCTGGGTGTGTTCTCCTTTTTGCCCCTGCCTCTCCCTGCCTCTACATTTTATCTGGGGTGTTAATTGGGGGCGGTGTTTTTTCCTTTGTCTCCCTCTTTTCCTCTCCTGCCTCTGCCTCTCGGTAAGTACCTTTATTCTCTTGTCCTATATTCTTTGTGGTTGGTTTCCCCCGCCTCTCCCGCCTCTCTTGTCTTGGGCCGCTCCTGCCTCTCTTTGTATCTCCTCCCTCCTCCCTCTTGTTTGCTGCCCTCCTTCCCCCGCCTCTATGTGTTCTGGGGTGTGTTCTGCCTTTTGCCCCTGCCTCTCCCTGCCTCTCTTTTTCATGCCCGTGTTTTCCCTTTGCTTTTCCCTTTGTACCGCCCTGCTTTCTCCGCCCAGTGCTTATTATTCCTTTTCTCTTCTTTTCCCTGCCTCTCCCCTGCCTCTCTTGTTATGCTGGCCCCCCCTCCTCTCTTTTATGCCTCTGCCTTGCGCCCCCCTCTCGGTATCATGGGGTGTTCTGCTGCTCCTTTCCCCCCTCTCCCCCTCATGCATCTCCGGGCGCGTGGCCTCCTGCATACACAATTAGAGCGTCTGCCCGCCCATGCGGCGGGGGCGGCGCTGCCTTATCTGCGCGCCTGTGCCTTTTTTTTTTCTTCCTTTACCCCATGCATACACAATGTAGAGGCAGGGAAGCATGGGGCAAAACAACGCAGCATACACTTTTACCCCATGCATACACAATAGAGGCATGGGATGCTGCAAGGCAGTCCATGCATACACAATGTAGAGGCATGGGATAGCAGTCCATGCATACACAATGTAGACATGGAGGGCGCCAGCATACACAATGTAGAGGCATGCGGAGAGGCATGGGCAAATTTGAAATCCACCCCTTCTCCCCTCTTTTCAAATTGAATATATGGACAAAGCATGATATATTATACTTTACCCCATGCAGAGGCAGAGGCATGGAAGCATGGACAAAGCATGTAGTACATAAATTTGTGAATTCAATTTGAAATCCACCCCTTCTCCCCTCTTCAATTTTCACTTTTACCCCATGCATACACAATGTAGAGGCATGGGAGAGGCATGGGGCAAAACGAAGGCAGCATACACTTTTACCTCATGCATACACAATGTAGAGGCATGGGATGCTGCAAGGCAGTCCATGCATACACAATGTAGAGGCATGGGGCGGCCCATGCATACACAATGTAGAGGCATGGGGAGAGGCATGGGACAAAGCTAAGCAGCACATAAATTTGTGAATTCAATTTGAAATTTACCCCTTCTCCCCCTCTTTTCAAATTGAATATATCTTACTTTACCCCATGCAGAGGTATGGGAGAAGCTAAAGCATGAATATACCTCATACTTTACCCCATGCATAGGCATGGAAGCATGGACAAAGCATGGTAGTACATAAATTTGTGAATTCAATTTGAAATCCACCCCTCTCTCCCCCTCTTCAATTTTACACTTTTACCCCATGCATACACAATGTAGAGGCATGGGGGGAGAGGCATGGGGCAAAACAAGGCAGCATACACTTTTACCCCATGCATACACAATGTAGAGGCATGGGATGCTGCAAGGCAGTACACCCCCCCACACCAAGCGCAGCACCACCCTGCATACACAATGTAGAGGCATGGGATCTGCAGGCAGTCCAGGCATACACAATGTAGAGGCATGGAGCGGCCCATGCATACACAATGTAGAGGCATGGGGAGAGGCATGGGACAAAGCTTAGCAGCACATAAATTTGTGAATTCAATTTGAAATCCACCCCTTCTCCCTTCTTTTCAAATTGAATATATTTTACTTTTACCCCATACAGAGGTATGGGAGAAGCATGGACAAAGCATGAATATACAGAGTGTCTCAAAATAAACCGTCCATCTTTCCGTGCATGTAACTCTGGAATCAAATCTTACATTTTTATGCGGTTTCTTTTATTTTGTAGCCAAGGCTTCAACGCAGGTGTGTACAAAATTTCAACTATGTATTTCGTCCACATACTTCGGAAATTGCGACGGTTTGAATCTCGAAGCTCAACATCGACGTTTTTCTTCATTATGGAGAAAAATCTCGGTCTTATTCTTTCAAGATACCCAGTTCAATGCGTTTGCTACCCTGGCACTGGGGCTAATGCATGAGATACGCATTTTCTAGCATTTTGGAACATCTTTTTTCATTACGAGGCTAATTTTGTTTGGACCATGCACAGAAGACCCCCTTATCAGTTCGAAAAACCATCGTTTTTGACCGCCGAAGAAAAGAACGTGTTTGAACAGCTTCTACTCGGCCTATGAAGCTCAAATTTTGTACACACCTGAGTTGAAGCCTTTGCTACAAAATACAAAAAACCGCATGAAAATTTAAGGTGTGGTTCCAAAGTTACATGCACTGGAAGGTGGACGGTTTATTATGAGACACCCTGTATTATACTTTACCCCATGCAGAGGCATGGAAGCATGGACAAAGCATGGTAGTACATAAATTTGTGAATTCAATTTGAAATCCACCCCTTCTCCCCTCTTCAAATTGAATATTTTACACTTTTACCCCATGCATACACAATGTAGAGGCATGGGAGAGGCATGGGGCAAAACAAGGCAGCATACACTTTTACCCCATGCATACACAATAGTCCATGCATACACAAGCGGCCCATGCATACACAATGTAGAGGCATGGGGAGAGGCATGGGACAAAGCTAAGCAGCACATAAATTTGTGAATTCAATTTGAAATCCACCCCTTCTCCCCTCTTTTCAAATTCCCATGCAGAGGTATGGGAGAAGCTAAAGCATGAATATATCATACTTTACCCCATGCAGAGGCATGGAAGCATGGACAAAGCATGGTAGTACATAAATTTGTGAATTCAATTTGAAATCCACCCCTTCTCCCCTCTTCAAATTGAATATTTTACACTTTTACCCCATGCATACACAATGTAGAGGCATGGGAGAGGCATGGGGCAAAACAAGGCAGCATACACTTTTACCCCATGCATACACAATGTAGAGGCATGGGATGCTGCTGATGAGTGTACGGGATGGATTGGACCTAAAATCTCTTGATTGACATTCAGGGTGTGTTCCCTGTCGCAACCTGTAATTAAGCGGTGACAAGAATTGCTAACATGTGAATTTATGTGCTTGTGTGTTGAAAATGCGCATTTGTGAAGGTTACAGCCCAAGCCGCCCTCTGTAACAATGTATGTGCATATTATTTCATAAGCTGCCAGCATTGTATGAAGGGTGTGTATGCCACTGACTAATGGTGGTTGTAAGTTGCAAGAAGGTGTTTCTTGGAGCGTACATACTCTTACAACATTCAGCTTGTGCATACGTGGCCGGTGTGATCCTTGTGATCATCAGCCGTGTTTTTGGCAACCAGAGTAAGGCACCTCTTGACGCACCTCCCTTTTGTGCTGGAGCCTAAATGCTTTGCTCATGCTGTTTTCTTTGGGCTGGTGAATGCCGAAGACTCGTTTTTTTGGCCTTGTACCCTGCGTGCACATGTGCTTGTTGGTTCGTAAAAGTTGGAACTTGAAACGGCGTATTGCATAAGAAAAAGTTTCACAAGCACACACGAATATAATAATAGACAGCATGCAGCATAGTGAAGTGAAATTCGCATAGCATGAGCAAAGGCTGTTTGTCTTCTGTGGCAATAGCTCAGTATTATAAGCTATTATAGCTCGTATTATAGTATTATAGCTCGATAAGACATAAACGGCACAAATGTACAGTAAACACACTAATGTCGATACAGACAAATGGTGTTATGAAGGCTGCTGGTGTCTAATGGACCCTGTACAGTGCGAGGTGTATGTTCGGCCTTTTCCCAAGAGGGGGGAGGGGGTGCTTCTCTTTTTTTCAGGTTGCGTGCAACCTTTTCCCATGGTGGGGGAGGGTTGTGGTGATGTTTCGGCTGACCGGCGTCTCTCCAGTTTGTTTCCGTCTGTTTCGGTTGTTTTGGTTCTAATGGTCGCGATGGATTCAGTTCATTTTGCGGGCTCCAGTTCAATTCAAGTTGGTTTCGTGCGGTGCGGTGCGTTCACGTGGCGTTGTCAAGTCAAGTTCGGCTGTTCACGTGATTTTCTCTCACTCAAGGCTGCTGTAGCGAAGGAATCACATGATGCGCATATGAATTTATGTTTATGAGCAATGCAAATTACTTGTACGTTTGTTCAGTACTGTGGATAGTTTGTCACCCCTGTACATATTGAATTTACATGCGAGTTGCGACTTTTTGCTCTGTTTGTGTCTTCTTGTGATCTTTCTGTCAGTCAAGAGTCAGTTGAGTAAAACCGTCTGACGTTGGCTTGTTGGTTCTTTTGCTGGTCTTTGGTTTTGCTCTGGTTGCCTGTATTTTCTCCACGCCAGTCTACTCCAAGCTCCTGGGTACAGCGTTAGTTCGCTCATAGCCCGCTCGGGCCAATACCACTTGGTCGCTCAGCCCGGTCAAAGACCGAAACAAATACCACAGTGGGGGCTAAGTGATCGTGGGATAAGTTCAAGGTTCCTATCAGGAATCGAACGGAAAGTTCGGACAAAGAATCGAACGGGAAAGTTTGGATAAAAGAATCGAATGGAAGGTTCGGTTAAAACACGGGAATCGAAACGCAAAGCTCTGTGTACGGTGTGCTTGTGACACGATTCGCAAAGATGCGCCGGAGGCGCGACCAGCCTATCACATTATGGGGCTGAGAGGCCGATTTCGATTTCCGATCTTTTGCTTGTGTGTGCTGCATGAAAATATTGTGCCTGTTCTAGCTTCGTTTAGCCACGATTTGAAATCGTTTGTGTTTGCTCAAGCTATGTATCTGCTGGTTGGTGCAGCTCCGATTGTTTTCGACTTCGATTCAATGGTTTCGTTTTTTTTTGGCTGTTGCATTTTGGTCAATCGGTTGAATTGATCACTGGCCTGGTTTGAAGCCGATCGAGTCTGTAAGCAAATCCGAGTTGCGTTGAGCTGTTTGGTAAAGGAAAAGCTTGTCATTGTTATTGTCAGTTTGTGAAGTACGTGCATCATAATTTTCTGTGCTATGGTCCGATATCCTCATGTCTCTCTCTTGAGCAACTTTTATCATTGGGTTCAGCCATTCAGGAAGCTCGAAAAAGAGAACGTTTGCTCAAAGAGAAGTTGGTTGAAATCGGACCGTGGCGCGGGATAGCGTACTGTGACAACTGAGCGCATAGACTTACTTACGAACGGCTCAACGCAAACTGGGACTCTTACAGACTCGATCGGGCTTCAAATTTCGGCCGGGTGATGGGATCGAACCGGATAAGCCCAAAACGCCACAGCCAGAAAACGAAGCCGTGGAATCGAAGTCGAAAATCGGAGCTGCACCCAACCAGCAGATACATAGCTTGAGCAAACACAAACGATTCCAAATCGTGGCTGACGAAGCTGAGCGGCTCAAAATTATCATGCGGCGCGCGCGAGCAAACATCGGGATGTGATCCGCTGTGGCCCCACCTGCGGCGTCTTTTTGCGAATCGTCCTCACAAGCGCGCCGCGCGCCGGGAGTTTTTGTTTGCCGACTTGCTCCGTGTTTTTCTCAAATCTCGTGGCCGTTCTTCTCCAAAACTTTCCCGTTCGGGTCTTTTTCTCGAAGTTTAAGCCTCGATTCCACATAGGAACCTAGAACACGTGCCACGATCGTCAGCCCCCCACTGTGGTGCTGTGTGTTTCGGTTTTTGAGACCCGGTTAAACGAGACCAAGTGAGTTATTCACCGAACGGTATGAGCGAACTAACGCTCTACCCCAGGAGGCTTTTGGGAGTCAACTGCGGCGTGGATCCCGGCGGCGACCAGAGCAAAACCCAAAGAGACCAGCAAAAGAACCAACAAGCATCGTCATTTTTACTCAACTGACTCTTAGCTGAGGAAAAGATCAACGCCGGAGCAGAGCAATTCGCAAGCTGCATGTAATTCAATATGTACAGGGGTGAGCGAACTATTGCCACAGTCTAAACAAAACTTTTCGCCACTGAGTTGCGGCTGCATCGA
>JASAMW010006585.1:0-23138 GCA_030247985.1 Epsilonema sp. ZAB3_2
GAATACCATATCCGCAGTCTGCACATCCACATGCAATTTGCTGAGAGTGGCGAGGACGACGGAGGCAGCCGCCCTCCTTCCTCTCATCAGCTCCATGAGCACTGCGACCATATCTCGATGCAGATGCAACTGGGAGTCGGGCACCAGCTCGGGCAGACAAGGCACCAACAGATCCTGACACTGTGGAGACAGACGAGGCAGCAACTCCTTCAACTTCTCCGCCACTTGCCCACCGTCCACTACGTGCTCCAAATAGCGCAACTGATTCATCACCAACTCCGGCATCCATTGTCTGCAACAGAAACATGCACAATTGCACATACAGCTTCCTTTTGCGCACACACGTTTTCCATTTTGTTTATTCTGACAGCCCACAGGACAGAACCGTCGGTCAAGTTGTCACATTCCGCTGCCCGTTTTGCGCCGAATGCATGGTTACACGTCCATGTGAGTGACGCAAAGACTATTCCGAGAAAAAAGGGCAGCGGGCGTGGTCTCTTCTCTCCAACAGGGCGTTATTTGGGTTTCCCTTACTCAGTGACTTCTGGCCTGCCAATATTACATAGCCGTGGTAACGTACGTACAGTACAGTACAGGCCCTGTCGTACCCGTCACTACTACTGGCAGCGGGTTCCTCAGCGCGTGCATCCAATAACCGAATCGGATGGTTTCTGTTTGGAGGCTGAGAACTTCCAACAACATTCGCATCACACTGTCTTGAGCACAACCAGCTGACGCCAACAAGCTGTAATCATCACGCTTCTTGCAAACGTTGGAGGAAGCCTTCATAAGTTACCAGAGGAACATAGGCAAGTGATGCACGCATGCACGTTACAGGGTGTCTTTTTTCTCCTATACGATTTTGATTCGCCAATTTCAGTAGGCTGCCCTGTAACCCGATTTTGCTCAAATTTTGCCCACATATTTCCGAGCGTTTGCCATTTACTTGGTAAAAAGATTCGAGTTAAAATACTGCAATGGTATTGAGAAATACAGCAGAGAACATAAAATCAAAATTTTTCAACATTTCCACCATAGTTGTTGACTACTACTGCAATTCTTCCATCAAACTTTCGGAAAACATGGCAAATGGCAATACAGCTGCATTTTTTTCGAATGGTAAGCGGCTTTTTAGACCCTTTCCGTGTTTTCGCCCCCAGAAAGAATTCGGGAGTCATCAAATCTGGTGATTATGGGTCATCAACTGATGATGCAGCACTGATGAGGTATGAGCAGCACTGTTGACAAATGAGACAGTCTCCAAGCAATGCCACCAACCCTGTCAATATTTTTGGCTGTTTAGGGCTTAGCTTCCATTTTGCTGAAACTATTTTGCTCTTAGGAAAGAGCCGTTGGGCTCCAAAATGAGTCTTTCAATCATTTATATGTAAAAAGTGGGTATAAAAAGCTCGAAATTGCAATTTTGAAAGGAAGGGGATAATTCTGACTGCCAGTCCAGCATTTTAACTCAAAATTTTTACCAAGTAAATGGCAAACGCTCGGGATTATGTGGACAAAATTTGAGCGAAATCGGTGCAGGGTAACCTGTTGAAATTGACAATCAAAATCGTATAGGAGAAAAAAGACACCCTGTACCTGTTGGAATCCAACGCGACTTCTGTGGGACGAAGCAAGAGCAGAAAGTTGCTGCGCTCTCGCATGAACTGGAACAAAGACGCCGAAAAGTCCGTCAAATTCTGAAATTATCACATTCTACTGTAATAGGCAATGCATCTAACTTTAAATGCATATGTACGTGCGCCTGTTTCCTCGCAAATAGTGTGCAAAAAGCTGCGTTTACAGTATAATGCTGTCCGTGGTGACTAGCGCTTACCGTTCTCGACAATGAAAGCTTTTGAGACAAACTTCGAACAAAAATCGAACAATCCACGGCTAAAACAAACGCAGCAGTAAAGTGCATATTTTGAATTACGCATTACACGAACGGGAAAGAATGGCGGCTATGTTGACCAAATAAATAGTACACATATACTTACACAGATGACAGGTGCTGTTCACGTTCAACGGAATTTCAACGCCACAATCGCTGCATATTCGATGAAACGGAGTCCTATCTCGATACTGCTGAGGGCTGTTTTCGTCAAACAGATCATTAGAGAAAGGAGAAGAGGACAGGTGACGACCATCCTCCTCCTCTTCATAAGCATCCGATGAGCCACCAACGCGACGAACCTTTCGGCCTTGACCAGCAGCTGTGGGAGTCTCAATATGCTGTCGTTTGCGTACCATTGTAAAATTGAACGAATGAATCTGAAAAATGTATGTAATGAACAGTTTACCGGCTAATCAATGTGCACGGCATTATATGAATACATTTTAGTCGTCTTGTCAAGGCTGTCTTGTCTTACCAAGGATTTTGGTCTTTCGTTGTTGGTTCTTTCTCTTCGCTCTGCTTTCCACTTCTGTTTCTTTTCTTCTTTCTCTTTCTCCGTTTTGACTTTTTTCTTTTTTCCACGAACTTTTTTGGCGCCAAAAACAAGTACGCCTAGAACGCGCGCTTGGCGTTCTCGTTTATTACCGCCGCAGCCCCCACCCAACGCGGTGCCCTCTCCGCGGCTATAACGAAAACACGGCGACGCAGACACGCAGGCGAAAACAACGCAGGCGACGACACAGCGTAAGTTTTCGTGCTGCCAAGGAGCTATAAGTAGAGGAGGCGACACTCGACCAGATTCTGGACGTTGGGAGTGTCCGTGCCTAGCAAGGTTTCGACCTCTCTTCTTCAGGCATCCGTGGAATTCCAAATAGACAGAATCCAGCCAAGGTACGATAATGCGTATTATGTGTCTCTGCCAAAGGAAATACCATTGTAAATGCATTTGTGGTGATAGCTCAGCTGCAATAGGGCGAATTTGATCTGGTATGGGCTCTATCATCCTATTTTTGTAGTCGCTTCAACATAGGCTGAGCAGCTCTTGGCCACCTCCCCTTTGACCCACGACTCCCGGCACCACCGACCCTCAAAAATGTCCTTTTTACCCGTTGGACGTAATACGAAATTGTCCATATGGGAGGTTTTAACTTTTTTTACATTATTTTTAGCATGCAAAATTTTTTCAAAAATTCGTTGTTGCTAGTACATTTTTTATGAAATTTCTATTTCTTGCTTTGCTTCACTGTGTACATAATTTGTTTTTTATGCTAAATGCGCCATTAATGGCGGAATTTTACAAAACTAAAAATTTTTAAAAACGTTTTGAAGGAAGGCGCATCCATCCATATACTTACTGTCGCGATATGCCCAAGGGGTAAAAAGGACATTTTTGAGGGTCGGTGGTGCCGGGAGTCGTGGGTCAAAGGGGAGGTGGCCAAGAGCTGCTCAGCCTATGTTGAAGCGACTACAAAAATAGGATGATAGAGCCCATACCAGATCAAATTCGCCCTATTGCAGCTGAGCTATCACCACAAATGCTTTTACTGTGCGTATTTCCTTTGGCAGAGACAAATAATATACCTCAACTTTCTTCGATCTTTTCAATGGTGGGGTCGGCGTTAACCCACTCCCAATTCGTAAGGCCAAAAATGGCCATTTTTCAGATTTTTGACAAAAGTAGGGTATCTTGCTGGCCTCAGCGCAACACGCACAGAGCCAGCCAAATGCTGTCCTTCTCAAGTTCCACCACCAAGGGTCCAAGCTTCGCACTGATGTTGTTAACTCCTTCCCCACCACACTGGCAACCTGAGAAATTGATGGAAAACCGCCTTTTTAGATGCATTTCTACCCAAATATGCTACCCTAGTGCAGTCAAGCAGGGAAATTTAGAGTACCTTACCCTAGTTTTATGCATAGATTTCGAAAATAAATGTGGTTTTTTCATTTTCCTACGTTTAAGGCCTGATAAACCCGGTTTTTCACGTGTTCTCGGATGAAAAAGTGTGCTAAAAGCAAACATTTTAAAAATCAGGTACCCTGGCCTAATTTTATGTGTAGATTTCAAAAATGACCTTAATTTTTAAATTTTCCCACGCTTAAGGCCTAAATAGCATCTTTTTATGCCATTTTGAGTAAAAAATCGGGTATATTAGGCCTTAAAAAAGTGGAAGAATGTAAAAATTAAGGTCATTTTTGAAATCTACAAATAAAATTACGCCAGGGTACCTGATTTTTAAAATGTTTGCTTTTAGCACACTTTTCCATCCGAGAACACGTGAAAAACCGGGTTTATCAGGCCTTAAACGTAGGAAAATGAAAAAACCACATTTATTTTCGAAATCTACGCACAAAACTAGGGTAGGGTACTCTAAATTTCCCTGCTTGACTGCACTAGGGTAGCATATTTGGGTAGAAATGCATCTAAAAAGGCAGTTTTTCATCAATTTCTCAGGTTGCCAGATGGGTGGGGAAGGAGTTAACAACATCAGTGCGAAGCTTGGACCCTTGGTGGTGGAATTTGAGAAGGACAGCATTTGGCTGGCTCTGTGCATGTTGCGCTGAGGCCAGCAAGATACCCTACTTTTGTCAAAAATCTGAAAAATGGCCATTTTTGGCCTTACGAAGTGGGAGTGGGTTAACGCCGACCCCACCATTGAAAAGATCGAAGAAAGTTGAGGTATACGCATTGTCGTACCTTGGTTGGATTCTGTCTATTTGGAATTCCACGGATGCCTGAAGAAGAGAGGTCGAAACCTTGCTAGGCACGGACACTGCCAACGCCCAGAATCAGGTCGAGTGTCGCCTCCTCTACTTATAGCTCCTTGGTGCTGCGAACTTTTGAATAGAAGAGATCGACATAAGGGAAGAGAGGGTAATAACTAATTCTCACCCATTTTCATATCGTCATTCTCTCTTCATTCTTTTCCTCTCTCTCTCACTTTGGTACTAACTAATACATTGACTTTCTAAAAATTAGCTCCGCCTAAACGACACACTAGTTGCGAGTGTGAAGAACCATGATCAATCAATACCCTTATCAATATTGTGGGGTAGCATGGGGACAGTTGGTCCAACGCTTGCAGTAGTGTAGTCTGTGACTAAGAAAATGGAAAACTTTTAAGAGACGTTTTCTGTAGCGGTCGCATAGTACGCGGATGGGGGGTATTTTTGGAAATCGAGATTATATGCCTATCGGATTCCCCATCAAAAACTGCATATTTTGATGAATTTTTAAGAAAAATTTTCTTCAGGCATCATCGAGATATTGAGGGGTAAAGGTTGGAAGATCGCATTTTGCCGTTTTTCAGCGTTTTCGGCCATATTTCAGCAACCAGAGTGTATGGCGGGCTACAATTTGGCACACATATATGCCCCATAGGGACCCATGTCTGGACCAAATTTGAGCCCAATCTGCCACTTGTATGGGGAGATATAGTGTCGGAAAGCTCACACTTAAGTATTTTGCACCTGTTGCAAATTCGGTTATATGAATACCACGGCGCGAATATACTGCCTGCACGGCGAAAAAATTTGACAGAAGGTAGAGGAGGATTAGGCCTACAAACTTTATTACTACAGCAAAATTTTTCTATATTTGGAATTTTGACTACGGGCCTCTTGAAAGTTGAAAAATTCAGCAAAAATGCTCCCACTTTTTCTATTATCCTAGATAAAAGAGCAATACCACTGAAATTTTTTCCTCATAAGTAACCTATCTTATGTAGAATTTGATGTAGATTTCAAAAATAAAATTGGTTTTCCCAAAAAATTAACCCTTACCCAAAAATTGTCAAAAATATACTACTTTTGCACAATTATATGCTAGGGGTTAAATTTTTTGGGAAAACCAATTTTATTTTTGAAATCTACATCAAATTCTACATAAGATAGGCTACTTACGAGGAAAATGTTTCAGTGGTATTGCTCATTTATCTTGAAAAATAAAAAAAGTGGGAGCATTTTTGCTGAATTTTTCAACTTTCAAGAGGCCCGTAGTCAAAATTCCAAATATAGAAAAATTTTGCTGTAGTAATAAAGTTTCTAGGCCTAAGCCTCCTCTACCTTCTGTCAAATTTTTTCGCCGTGCAGGCAGTATATTCGCGCCGTGGTATTCATATAACCGAATTTGCAACAGGTGCAAAATACTTTAAGTGTGAGCTTTCCGACACTATATCTCGCCATACAAGTGGCAGATTGGGCTCAAATTTGGTCCAGACATGGGTCCCTATGGGGCATATATGTGTGCCAAATTGTAGCCCGCCACACACTCTGGTTTCTGAAATATGGCCAAAAACGCTGAAAAACGGCAAAATGCGATCTTCCAACCTTTACCCCTCAATATCTCGATGATGCCTGAAGAAAATTTTTCTTAAAAATTCATCAAAATATGCAGTTTTTGATGGGGAATCCGATAGGCATATAATCTCGATTTCCAAAAATACCCCCCATCCGCGTACACTATAGGCTACTCTCAATCCTTACAGAAAACGTTTCTTAATGTCATAGGCGTTCAAACAAAATAGCATGAATTCGCATGGAAAATATGAATGTAATTCAAGGAATTTGAAGTTACTGGGTGCTGGGTACTGGGAGCTGGGTGGTGAACAGTAATATCTATTATGCGCAGGGGCATGGGTGGACTTCGGCTTAGGCTGAGGCTTAGGTATTGGATGAAGAGGGGTAGGCCTAAGCCTCAGCCTAAGCCTTAGCCTAAGTCTGCCCATGCGCCTATTGCAAGCGCTGGTTCAAATATTTTTGTGCTACCCTGCCCATTTGTTGCTTCGACAATGTTTGTTGTGCCACTTTGTGTGTGCGCGTAATTTAGGCGGATCCTATTTTCAAGAACGGTTGCGATATGGGTGTTTTGGTTGTTCGTTGTTTTGGTTGCGTATTAGTTATTACGGTAATTAATATTTTACGCCCCGACGCCCCCGCCCCGACGCCCCAGTACTAAACTCAAGGACATGAAAAAGACTTCATCGATCACCACGCCTCTAGCGGTTTAAAAACGAAACACTTTTCTTATTTTCGCTGCGCAAATTTTCCCGTTTTTTTCGCACGCAACAAGAGTTATCAACACAGAATTTTGCAGAATAACTTCTACTTTCATGCCTCCTTCCATCAAGCCCAACATTAGTTACTCAGCTTATTTGTTCCATCGCAAACACCCAATGTCGTTGCCGCACTTGTTGAAACAGCCTTTTTCTTGAAAACCGGACCTGCCAGAATTTGAATTTCCTGTTTGTTCTTTTCCATGTATTCCTATACTCATCCAAGGCGTGCGTGCTCTAGGCGTTCACGCAGCGTTTCTGTCGCTTCGTCGCATTTTTCGTCGCTTCAGTGCATTTTTTTAAATGATCGATGAAGTCTTACTCCTCACGTCCGCTTTAAACCCATACCTGACGCCCCCATGGACAGCCAAAGCACCATTATTTCTATTCTTCGCAATGCTATAAACCACTGTATATCGGCAGGACAACCATCTCTCAGAATACAATTACATATGTGGGCTGATTTTTTTTAATCAAAGGTGAGTCAATCCTGCAGGGTGTTTCATAATATATTCACCAGCTGTTTGTGTCTATCTCTCCATGAATTAGATCAGTTGCAGCTGCATTTTTTGCTGTGAGAGTTGGACAAGTGGTATTTTATTTTATACATTTTAACCAAAAAATGCAAACAATGTATTTTTTGCATGAGATTGAGTATTGTGTTCACTGCTAGGCTAGGCTTAGGTTTAGGCTAGGACTTAGGTTTAGGCTAGGCGCTGTACACATAGCCTAGGCTTAGGCTAGCCTAAGCATAAGCCTAAACCTAAGCCTAGCCTAGGAATGAACACAATAACAAATTGCATGAAAACCCAGTTTGCATTTTTTTGATTAAAATGTGCAAATAAAAATTCACTCTTGTCCAACTCTTGCAGCGACATGCAGCTGCAACTGATATAATTCACTGATGGGTCGAACGTTAATAATCACGCACTGAAATAATCACGCACTATAGCCTGGCCAGTAGGAGTTTGGCATGGCATTTAGGGCGCGTTGTGTAATTTAGCACAGGGTCCCACCACTGATTTTCTCAGGTGCAGGTGCTCACAGATCAACAGTTTTTACTTACTCTGCCACTGAAAAATTGGCCAAAAGTGAGTAAAATCCACATGGCAGACTCAATAAGCCAAAATCAAGATACACAATTTCTTTTGGTCAACTAAGTTTACCACTTCCAAAATATTGTTGGAAACAAAATTTTTTGGTAGCACAAGTGGTAAAAGTCATTTTGGCACTGGCAAACCATAGAAATTTGTGGATTTGAAAGTGGTAAACTTAGTGAACCAAAATAAATTACAAATTTTGATTTTGGTTTATTGAATCTGCCATATCTATGTTACTCTGTTTTTGGCCAATTTTGCAGTGGAAAAGTGAGTTCATGACTTAGAAACCTACAGAGGAGTTTGTTCCAAGTTATAGCGATCGCAAAACGAGATTCTGTAAACAACGCAACGTGCCCTAAATGCCATGCCAAACTCCTACTGGCCAGACTATAATCGCACTGGATTTATACATCTGAAAATCACAAAATCAAAAACAACAAATAATTCTATTGTTTCTGACAAGCATATTGTGAAAATTTAGCCCACTTTCGTATTTTCCATATGCAGTGCTGGGTTTCCTCTAGTTGAAGCCTCTATACTTCTTGCGTTGTGGTGACCCTGTGTGGTTTAGAATTAGGCCATGGACAAAGATTTGTACTGGGGCGTGGGGGCGTTAATTTGTACTGGGGCGTCGGGGCGTTAAATATTAATTACCATTATTACCCTCTCTTCTATGATGAACTCTTCTATTCAAAAGTTCGCAGTACGACAACTTACGCTGTGTCGTCGCCTGCGTTGTTTTCGCCTGCGTGGCT
Source organism: Epsilonema sp. ZAB3_2 (assembly GCA_030247985.1). Classification (NCBI taxonomy): domain Eukaryota; kingdom Metazoa; phylum Nematoda; class Chromadorea; order Desmodorida; family Epsilonematidae; genus Epsilonema; species Epsilonema sp. ZAB3_2. Next base: position 8,801 of record JASAMW010006585.1, read on the forward strand.
GCGTCTGCGTCGCCGTGTTTTCGTTATAGCCCTCTCCGCCTACCGCCTCTCCAGGAACACTAAAATGGGAAGATGAACAGCATGTGGAAAAGGGTCATATTCCTATCATAACTATGTTTTGAAGCTCAAAAGTCAGAAAAGATCTGTTATCTATTGAATATGGACATTTGATATGTATTGTATTTCCCATGTTCTTTGTCATTGAATGGAATCCATGTGACTGCTGTGCATGTTCCTATGATTTTAGAGTAAGTTGATATTTGTAGTTTGTATGTGAATTGCAAACGGTCCACCCTGAATCAATTTTGCCACTATAAATGGAAGTGCATTGTCAGACCAGGTTGGACACTTTGCGTTGTGGAGGCGGTCGTCCTCCCCAATTCTAGTGTCTATGGCCTCTCCCTCCATTTTCACCTAAAAAAACATTCCCGGTTTTTAGTTATACAGGGATGCTTTACTGGGAAACACACATTGCTGCTGTTGTTGTTGTGGTCATATCGTCACATCACAGGCAATAATAATAGTATATACCATAAAATATCCTTTATTCGATTGTACTACCGCATAGTATCTTGGCAGGGAATTCCGCATCACAAAGCACCATCACCAACGCATGTCCCTGCTCAAGCTCAAATGGATACTGTTTCCGCCAACTGGAGCAGTTTGGTGCCCAGACAATCAGGGCACATTTGTCTCTTCTGTTTACACTCTTCGCTGTCGTCTTGCAAGCTGAAGTAGTTTTGCACCAACTGCGCCGTTTGGGGAAAGAGCGAGTTGACGCGTTGAATGGCCTTCAGATCGCTCAGCTGCACCTGAACCGTACTCTCCGTCAGTACATGTCCGCAGGCGAATATGAAGCAGAATTTGTCGCCCAGAAGGCTAGCGCTCTGAACCATTTCCTGCGATACTTCCGCGTACTGCCGCCTCCTCGTGGAAGGCTCTGTTGTCTTCGAAATCTCGTTGGCTCCTGTTTCCACTTGAAAGATGAGCGCCTTCAACTTGAGCTCGGAGCTGAGGCCGGCCAGACTGGTGGGATCAGTACGCAACTGACCGGAAATAGCTGGAGCCCATAGCTCCAAATCTGCCGACAGCATCCCCTCCACCTCCTCCTTGTACCAGGGATGAAGCTGACTCGCCAGCACACCGAGTACTTGAGTCAGTTCGGCAGGCGCATTAGCCAACTGCTGCTTCAAATGAGGATGATAGAAGGCGAGCATGCGCAGCGTCTCCTCCTTCGAAGCGGAACGCGCCCTCAACGCGGCGCACTGCGCTCTTAACGCATCCAGAAGACGATCGGACAGGAGCCAGACCAAGGCGGCCACGTCCAAACTGCCCCACTCCGAGCACAGGAGAGACAATCTGGCAGGGTCAGAATATGGCGCCAATTGAGCCAAGCACTCGATCAGCATCTCCTCGTCATACGCAGCCGCCTGCTGCTGCTGCTGTTGCTGCGGATTGACAGACATAAGATCGTGATCCCCGGGTTGAGAGCCCGGCCCCACCGCCAAGCCTACCAGACGAGTTGGCTTAGCCGCGAAACACTTGCCATCTTGCGGCAGCGTGATGGTTCTCTGGGTTTTCGAGGTGGCAGATCGCAGCATGAGCACGCGTCCGCTCAGGCGATGCTTGTCGCCTTCGTTGACGGACTCGAAACCGAGCTGGCAGAGGTCGTTGCGACCCCAGCCCCAGACCAGGCCGTGCTTGTCCACCGCCATCATGTACTCCCATCCCACCGCCAGGTGACGCCACTGTCGTCCGTCGCCGACGGAAGACACGAGAGTGGGCGTGGCTCGCTCTTTCTTGTCGCCGTGTCCCAGCTGAAATTCCAGGTTCTTCCCCCACGTGTACAGTTGGCCGGAAGCTGTGAGCAAAGCCGAGTGCTGAGAGCCGCAACCCAGCTGAACGATGCGCTCTGTTTTCAGCAATGCCGTAGACAAGTCCACTTCAGAAGGACGAAGATGCTTGCCTTCGATTGCTGCTGAACCCTCGCTCTAGAAACACCAACAAGCATGCTCACTGTCATCTACTACCTCTGTTTGTTACCCGTGAGTACGTATTTCAGAGTACGTATGTATGCACAAACCTGCATATACTACTACTGTAGTACTACTCTTGGTACTACCAGGAGTTATATAAAACCGTTTATATTACTTCTGGTACTACCAAATGCATAGTATTCGAACGTTTGCCAAGTTTTCTTCTTATTCACCTGCAAATTATTGGACAGATTTCCGGCTCCGGCGATTGCAGCGATAGCCGCGCCTCCTCCTTTCTCCGCGATCGCCTGCTTTCTCTTCTGCAGCAGCGCCTTGAACTTGAGTGACTGTGGCGTCGCTCCCCAAGTCCACAGAGCTCCTTCCTGACTCAGAGCCAGATTATGAAAGAGCCCCGACGCCACCAGACAGATAGCGCCGGACGGAAACCCGTCGGCTGCCAGAAGCTGCGGCGTCTTCTTCTTGTCCGTCCCGCTGAGGCCCAGCTGTCCGTAGGTTCCGTTACCGCATACGTAGACCGCGCCTTCCCTGCTGAGAAAGAGCGAATGCGCATAGCCCAAGGCAGCGCTCTGAATCCTGACGGCGCTCTCGTGGAAAAACGGCACCCGTTTCGGCCTCAGACCATCGTCTACGGAGCGCCCTAGTCCCAGCTGACCGTACACGCCCCATCCCCAAGTGTGGACCCATCCATCTGCGTCTACAGCCGCCGAATGATAAGAGCCAGACGCCAGGAAGACGGCTCTTCCCCTCTCGTCGTCCTCTGTCTCCTCCTCCGCCAACAACAAAGACGGCAGTTTCTCGGGTTTTCTTCGCGTCTCCCTGTCCCCCAGTCCAAGTTGGCCGAGGCGATTGCTGCCCCAGGCCCAGAGCTCCCCGGTTTCCGTCATCATCACTGTATGCTCCGCTCCACACGCCACTGACACCACGGAGAGGGAAGAATGGTGAGGCCAAACGACGGAGACGGGCAGGGAGCTCTTGGCGGGCTGCGGCAGCTCCTCCGCCGTCTCTCTCCCTCGAAAATGAGACTGGAAGGCCGGAGTGCCTGTCGACGTGTTGCCCAGATTGTCGTTTCCCAGAAGACCGTCCTTCACCTACGAAATTATGTGCACAATAGTAGTAGACCAAGAGCCGAATACATACATACATACATACATACATATATACATACATACATACATACATACATACATACATACATACATACATACATACATACATACATACATACATACATACATACATACATACGCATACATCCGCATGAACCGTACCTTTCCCCAGCAAAAAATGCCGTCGCTGGTGACCAGACAGCTGTGAGTGGAGCCACAGGCCAATGGACGACACCACGCGTCTGCTGTGGTGGCACTGCTGTACTTGGGCTGGTGTCTCCTGGTTGTGGGTGACGTAGACGGCGGCAGCCGGAGCAGAGACGAAGCAGAAGATGTGGGTGAAGGTGTGCGCGGCTGGGCGCTGCTAACCTTCTTCTGGTACTCGTGCGCCGGCGCCGAGTAGCAGAATCTGATCAGAGTGCAAAGAAAGAGATTGGCGAGTTTCTTCAACAAACCTTCCGCCATCAGGAATTCCAGTCTGAAATCGCAAACATACCGCAATTAGCACCTACCTGCAAAACTACCACTCGCACTTGCATGTGGATAGAAAATAGAAACATTCTGCCTATAGCAGAAAGGAATGCTGTTTCACTGCCTTCTTGTTTAGCCTACCGGCTGTAATCCGCCTCTTGCAAATGCTGCAGGCTCTGTATTTCCATCCTGTTGGGATTGGTGAGCGCGAGTAGATTTTTCAGATGTCGTCGCTCCTTCCAGGTAGAGGAGGCGAATTCCAAGCGGATCACAAAGTCGGCGGCCAATTCCCAGCGATTGGCGAATAGGCGAGCGTGACTGGACAGCGTCAACAGCTCCACAAAACTATCTGCAAAGTAAAGACATCAGCGTGAACGAAAGGCAACATAGGAAAAAGGTACGTATGCATGCGCGGGGTAATTCGGGCCATGATCCCCTCCAATCTCCTGTCGGAAGATGTAACACTAGCGAAAGTGGTGTCAACAGGATCCTATTCACTTTCTTTTATCTCACAGATGCAATGCATATTTTCCATTTGCTGATTCGCATCCGCAAAGCGAAAATAAGCAGGGGTGGCCCGAATAAACCCACACCATGATATGTACGTATATTACAGCGCACCTGAGACCTCCCATCGATCAGCAGGCAGATTGATCAGTTGTCGAATCAGCACTTCTGACAAGTCGTATACTTTTAGTACGACAGAGGCGCAGCTCCATAAGCGACGCGTCACCAACTCTTCCAAACAAGTTTCTGCCGGATAATACGGATTGTGCAATAGGAAATCTCTGAAACACCAACAACGCGTGCAATAAGTACCTTCTGCTGCATGCAGCTGTGCGTCACAACGCAACCCACTTGAAGCTGTGTTCCTTTGCGAGTCTGTCGTAGTCGTCCGCCTCGTGTATGGTGCGCAGATGGATGTCGAAGGCGAGTTTGCTCAGTTCCTCTCGCGCAGTATCCGTCATCACTCGCCGTTGCAGGAGCCAGGCTTCCAAGTGAGGCAGAATGAATCTGTGATGCCCGTGCGATGTGAACACGCGCACCACGTCAGCCACCGGCATCTCAAACAACAATCACAACACGCCTTCGTACTCCGTTTGTACTACATACAGTACCTGTCTGGTGTAGGTCATGCGTACAGATACATTACATTTCGCTGTGAACAAACGTGCGGTACATTGCATGGCGATGGGATAGGTGTGTGTAAAGTTTAGGTAACCTCAGAAGCTTCGCACAGCTTCATAGCCATTTCAGGCCTCAAACGCTGGTCGGACAAAATACGAGGGACGACGGCGTACACAGTGCTGCGAAAGTCCAACTCCAGACTCATACACAGCGTTTCAGCTGCTGATAAATTGAACTCCGGTACAAGACAGGAGAGAAACAAGTCATCGCCGCTTCTAAAAGCAAAAGAAGACCGCACGTCGTACACACCACGCATACTGTACACAATACTTATAATCCGTCAACCGAGAGAACGCCGAGATTACTTGTCAAGTTTATGCTAATTTGCGCGAAAAAGCGTTCCATTGGAAATCTCCGCGTGGATGTGGAACGACTAACAACGTGTCGACAAGCACAAAGTAGAATGAGCGCGCAAGATACTGTAATAAGAGCGTACCGCGCCGGTAGCAAGGCGTAGATGCCGTTTTCGTAGACGAGGAAGCAGGCGGGCAGGCAGTCGCTTCTTTCCTCGGGCGGAGCGAGCAGGGAGCACTGACGCCAGTTCACCGGACGCAAGTTCACATCCATGTAGGACGTGACGACGGAGAGCTTGCGCCTGGCCGACTTCTGCTCCGTCTCCTCCACCACAGGCGGACGAAACCGGAAGCGCAGCGGCACGAAACCCAGGAATCGAACCTCCTCCGCCACTCTGCTCACCGTCTGAGAGAAACGCTCGCGCCACCCAGTCGAAGACGCATCCTATTGTGGGTAACCAGCCACATTTTCGCGTAGAATAATTCAGGAAAATTGCCACGCAATGTATCTTCCCTATGGGTGTGCTCCTGAAGCACTAAAATGGACAGCCTATATTACTTTATGAAGAGCTGACGAAGTGAAGTTGAGCGACACGAAGAGGTGGGAAGAACGAATGAGCGCCACAGTGACAGCACCGGCGAAGTGAAGGGCAGTGGTTCCGTCAGGCACACTGATATCAATAGCCGGATTGATCAGACTCGCAGTGTTGAACACCTAACACCACACAACAGCAACAGGGATAGATGTCTAGTGCGCTTACTGTAGGTGCAGTACATACTTGAAACTTGTTCTTTTCCGGCTTCAAACAGCCTATGCATTTGGTGCCACGTGATTCCACGCCAAACACAAAAGACTCCTCCACGTTCCCGACTTCTTTCAGCTCAGAAGGCACGATATGACCCAGTGTCTCTGCAAATATGCACGAACTTCTAACCCTGTGCGCATAACAATATACGTACAGTACAGCGTGTACACACGCACCTCTCATTGTGAAGTCTCCCTGTTCCAGCGGGACCATCCACTGCGTACCAGCAAAGCCAGTGACCAATAAGTAAATATCCGACAAGGCCGCATCCTCAACTATCTCCATATTATGCACGGACTGAGGAGCTTGCAGCGTAGCAGCCACTTTTCTTATCATCAGATCCACGCAAACAATGTCACCACCCTATGCACGTAGTACACAAAAGGTACTGAGGTTCTTATAGTATAGCTTACGTGCATTGCATTGACTTCTACTGAAATTGACTTCAACTATTCCTAAGGTTACTTTTGTCCATTGCATACGTACCTTGTTACTGTAGAATAGCATGGGCCGTTTGCTCCTGGTCTGATACCATACAGCACAAGTAGGTAAGCCAAGGCCATCGTCACGTATGCACAAGGGGATACGGGTAAATTCCTCCTCCGAAAACAACGGGTGTAAACTCGGGTCCGTAAATGTGGTCAACATGTCACCCTAAAATGAACGCACAGACCTATTTGTGCAAGAATGTACGATACACACATGCTTAAATGCGGGCTCTGCATGAGACATTTTTTATGTTTTGCCAACATGGGGCTATGCCTGGGGGGGGGGGGGGGGGGCTGGCTATGCACCGGTAAATACGGTATATTCCTACATACATACCAGTGCCAATTTTACGGGAACAATCTCCAGATTGCCCGTTTCCAGTACGCATGCCAACCAGCGACCAGAAGGACTCAAAGCCAAACAGGATATTCGTTTTTCTGGATCATGACACCAGGGAAATTTGATCGTCTCAACGTCAGTAGCCGAATCAGCTGAGCCACGTACGAATATCAGCTCATCTGTTTGCATAAACGTACACTAGTTAGTATGTACATGCCTTGCGTACGCACATAACATTCGCACGTAACATACGCACATGACATAACATAACACACATAACATACGTACGTACTGTATCCACCCGTACATACAGAAGGCGCATGAAACAAAGTTCAGCTTGCTTACGATTGCTGGCAGCAGCGACGATAATGACGGCCTTTGCGTCGCTGACATAGGTAAAACATTCGATAAAACATTCTTGCTGCGGCTCCGCCTCAGCCTCAGTATGTTCACGCTCAACTTCATCTTCTTCCGTAATCGATGTATGCGCTCTTCCTGTTGTGGACACTCCACTGCAGTTTAGCACTTCGACAAAGTCATAGAGATTCTCCGATGCCATTCTTCTTCTTCAGATCAAACGGTTACTTCTTCCAGAAGTGATCAATGACGCCCAGTCACCCCAGTGCTCGCCAAAGCCGATCCCGATCCACGTGCAACGTCCACGTGCACACGTCTAGCACACTTTACCACGTACTCCTAGAGCGCGCGCTCCGCTTCGCTGCGCGCGCCCGTCGTCCTGACGGGCGCGCGCAGCGAAGCGGAGCGCGCGCTCTAGGAGTACGTGACTGTAACATGAACAAAAAGGCCCCACCACCGTCATTACACGAATTTGCATATCCCAACTGCAAAATTTGGGCGACTGCGCTGCCAAATATTATTTTCACTGCATGAGCACTATCATATAGTTCAAGCACATTCTCAAAGGATAAATTGACCACTGTTTTAGGCAAACGCAGGATTCGTTGGCAAAGCTTTTAGGTGGGGCCTTTGTCACCTGGATCTGGGATCGCCTGGGATCGCTAAGCCAAAAAAAAAGAAACAAAAGCAGAAGCGAAAGCGAAGGAAGACTCATTTCGTTGGACTGGACTAACAGGACGGAAGGAAGAAGGAGAGGAATTGGTGAAGGAGAAGGAAGAAAGTAAAGGAAGGAAAGGTAATGATCGTGTCGTTTTGTTCAAGCTTTGTCTCAAAGTATTTCTACAGTCGCGTTTTGCCGTGTGTTCAGGTCTTTCACGTTTCTTCGGCTGACTTATTAGCATGAAGACTCGAGGAATTGCGCTTCTTTTATGCCCAGCGCTATGGGCAGGTATGTGTGAAAAAGCGTACGAATACTCTCGTTCACACTCATCTTGTAGACGTGCCAAACCACAATTCTTGCCTTGCGTTATTTTAGGCTTTTGCTGTGCTCTTGACAAGAGTGAGGTGACGGAGAATTGCACGGCTCTGTACGGGCCGGAAAGGAAGGCTTGTTATGTTTGCTTGGGTCGAGACATGACAAACTGTGATTGGGGATTCACCTGTTGCGAAGGGCCCTGCTTCAAGCTTGTGGACACAGGTTTGTGTGTAGTCTGTCTTTGAAAATGATACCGTACTGGTGCATTCGCCGTTTATGGCACGTGACGGTTGCAAACCTCGATTAGCCTTACCCATTACCCATTAGTACTGCACAGGCGCGCGACCTCTCGATCGCCCCAGCAGTATTTATTTTCTCACCGTCGCGCCTTTGAATTATCCTTCGTCTTATTTGCAAAGTCAATAAGTATAGTCACCGGGACGATCAAGACCGTGCTTGACAATTTTTACGCTCCGTAGTAATCTGACATTCTAAACAATAGTGTTTGAAAAAGGGTGGAAAAGCCAGTTGCTATTCTTGTATAGAAATGCCAGATTTACTAAGATTACTACGGAGCGCCAAAATTGTCAAGCACGGTCTTGATCGTCCCGGTGACTATAGATGGTTTTACTCTCTACCACGATGCGTGTTTCTTTGATGAAAAGTACTGCTAGGACGATTGAAGGTAGCAGGTAGCACTGCTGTCAGCTATGAGGTAAAGGCTAATATTTTATCACTTTTCGACAACATTCCGCGATGTTTTTTTTTCATGTACATCTATGTGAACCCGCCTTGAATATTATGGTAAATGAAGCTGCTGTTGCAGAGCACGACATCATAGCGAAGGGGTGTGCGGAGAAGGGCGTTGGTGTCGATGGAGACAGTAAGGCGCGAGTGAAGCTGAAGGAATCTTTGCTTCCCTGGGCAAAAAACGAGCCCATCACGGGCACGCGACACATTTGTGATCGCTTCGACTTCTGTAACACTGCTGCAGCCACACACCTCCTCTCCTCCCTACTTATACTGTGTCTCAGTATGCTGCTGCTGAGATTTTGAAGGACAGGGACAGATCGCCTCCCAGTAAGGTGTACGGCTTCGAAACACGCGCTCTGCAACATTGTAATTTAGCTAGCTTCATTCGTTGACTGTATTAATTGCAGAGCGCATGGTTCAGGCCAGTACGCTCAGCATGAAGGAAGATAGGTAGAGATGTAAGGTGATAATTCGTATGCATAGTATACAGAACGAGATAGGAAGCTTAGCAATCTCAAACTGGTACCTATTCATCATTCTTTTTGACGTATTGCGTGTAGCTTATAGGCATTGGCGGTATCTACGAATTTGCGACGTTTGTTGGATGCTGTATTATTATCCAGTGCTGCATCTTATTTGTCGCTCCAGCAGTACGTACGGTGTGTGCTCTGTTTTATGTAATACAACATGGTAGGGTAGACCCAGGATGTGATGTAATTTTTGGTTATGGTGACGTTTCTTTCCATGACTGTGTGAAATTACGTTCGGTGTACAACCGATGATAAGATGCAACACATTACTTGTTAGGATTCGTACTGGATCGGATAGGCGAGCCTTGGCACAGTTATTTACCATCACACTATGCTATATAGTCAATCGCAACTTGTGCTCATGTTTCCATTGATTTGCTTGACCAGTACCGTTCTTTGTTGGTTCTTGACCTTTTCTTTTTTGAAGGAGCTGTTCTGTTCTTATGTACTACGTGTAGTCTGTAGTGATGCATGTGACTGCACTACATGTGCAGCTAAAATAGGTACATACAGTAGATGTACTTGCACTGATGTGTAGATACATAAATTGTATGCCTGCAATACTACATACATCACGTCGAATATACTGCATACCTTATAGGTAGTATAATAAAATATTAGATGTACTTTACTATGGCGTTGTACTATCTGGTCGGCCGTAGCCATTTCATAGTTTGTCCATGGTTTTTGCGGCGTCTGCATAATGACGAGCTGTACAATGAAGAAAGAAATACTGTGTTTCAGGTGGTACGAGTAGTACCAGTACCTACACGTATTATTTTTACATAGGCAGGCTATAACTCGCCATCTCTTATGCAAAAGAAGCCGCAAAAACCATGGAAAAGTGACAAGGACGCCCGACAAGAAACGCAACGTGCATTCGTTGGGATCACTGAGCCTTTATAGCCACATTGAGTGAATGCAAAATAATATACTACAGTACACTGTTATGTGAAGGAATAACAAAATACTGTACTGTTGTTTATGTTCACACTTGAGTGCATGCATTATTGCATTGTAGCAATGGCTGTAGAAGATAATGCACATATTGTACGTAAGTAACCTAAGCCATCCAACAGTATAAAAGAGCACACTCAGCAGCTCATACGGCGCTTGATGCTTGTGATCTCGTTTTATTTCGATGATCCTTGCTTTGCAGCGGCTGGCATCGAAGACAAAACAGTCATACAGGCACCAATCGCCATAGCAGCCAAGGGAATACAATACTTTGTCACTTGCAACTAGGGATTAGAATATGAGCATTATCAAACGCACACATGCACTTGACACTTTGCGCATCATGAAATAGGTGGGCTACATGCCAAGAGCATCCGGACGTACGCACGTAAAGATGCCTGTATTGCTCGTTTTGCTTGAAACAATTATCTGCTAAAAGTACGGTGTGGACAGTACACATTATACATACAACACCCTTTGAATCACAGGGAAACAAACGTTGGTTCCAGTACAAATACATGTACAAACATACTTATTTTCTTACAGACTCGGTGATGGCTGCTCAATAAGCTGTACTTACTACAACTGATCATACGTACCACCAATACCTTGTACGTAACAGTGCACATCATAATGTATGTATCTATGCAGGAGAGTAAAATAAAAGCGCGCAAACACGATTTTGGAAAAACAGCACGCCACAAAAAATAAATAAAACACGAACAATCTTTCCTACAATAGTACGTAAAAGTAGTGTATTGTGCGACATAGCAGCCTTTGCATCCTTGGAACGGGATACCTTGAACAATAATACTACATTACAAACGTGCAGACAACATGATTCATATGCACAGAGTAGTAACACGCGTAATAAAAGTACATACACTACATGAAAGCTCACCTTTGTACGTACTCTGAAAACAGTACAGTACATCAAACCCTAGTAGTCAATATATAGGAGCAGGTACGGTAGGTTGTTCCAAGTAAGATTCATAAGATTCTTTGGGAGCGAGGGTGACAACACAATAATCGGGAAGGAAACCAGAGCGCAGGCCACAGAAACCGATACAGAACACATCCTACCTACTGTATAGGGTACTGTGGGGTAAACCCGGACACCTAAGCTTTTCTGAACTTGCCGCTCAGGAAATGATAAACATGGTAGCTCATTTGAAAGAGGAGAGAGTTCAAGGAATCGATTGGTAGAATACTTGTCTCAATCGGTCCACTGGTTGCTGAGATATACTACCGTAGGTGTCCGGGTTGACCCCCGTGTCCGGGTTTACCCCACAGTACCCTACCTGTGGCGGCTACGTACAATCAGCAGGTGTTTTATTTCAGTGAGGTGGAGGCGGGCTGGCTGCTGGGGACGAGGAGGCGGAGGCGGAGTTGAGCCAGCGGTGTCTAAGGCACTCTTCCGCGGTGGCTCGTCTGCGCTGGTCGAAGCGCAGCATGGGCACGAGGAAGGAGGCGAACTCCTCCGACTCCCTCTCCGGCCAGTCGTACTTGTCCCTCAACACGTCCTTCAGCGCCCACGGACGCAGCTTGTGAATATGACGCAAATGCCCTACACACATACACAACGATATCAGTTGACCAACTACTATTACTATACAGCACGAACGATATGCACAGAAGCCCCAGAGCCCTACACACACACCACATACGCAAACGCTACAACAACTATACAGAAGCGCGGCTGCCTCCAAACAGTACCGCATCTCTGAGATCCGTAAATATCGTCCACGCAAATCCACATAAGTCTATGCCAAGAGGCACAAATAAAACTTTCAACGCTCGCGAGCTGTGCATGGACTTCTATGCACCTGCGTGGACAATACATAGTTCCGCTAGATAAACTTGGTCTCACCGTCTTTGGTGAAGAAATCGCGCCAGTATTTCCCCTTCTTGAACACGTCCTGAGGGATGGGGCCGAGTAGCTCGATGATGTGGGCGAGATGATCCTCGTCCCGAGAGTACGAGTCGCCAGAGTGCGGCTCGAACAAGTAATCACCCGTCGCCAGCTCAAACGCCTGCACAAGTAAGCCAGAACACATAATACACCTCACACCAATGTACGTAAACAACGAAGTGCTACTACGCCTTCAAACTGGGCCAATCATACACTTTACATACTGCTGCAGGTATCATGACAAGATAGAAGGTACGCGCAGGATATTGAGCACTTATTAGGCAGGCGTCATCTCATCATCATACGCCCACATACATAGACGTGGCCGGTTCAAGTTTAGGCTTACCATGCAAGCCGTGGACCAAATGTCAGCTGGAGGCCCGTACCCAGCCCCTACCAGCACTTCCAGTGACCTGTACTGTCGCGTTTGAATATCTTCCGTAAAGTGGTGATGCTAAAACATATTTTAAAACGCACTAGTAACCCATTTCCATCCACGCATTTTCCTTACGTAGTAGGGAGGGTAACGCGGGGAAAAGCGGCCACCCTATTGCAATTTTAGCCCCTCCTTTCAAAACTCAAACACATGGCTCTCGAAAATGTAGCTCGAAATACTTCTACCTCCCTCGTTCCCAGCCACAAATAGCTACCTTGGCCAAATCAATGGGGGAGGGGTAAACCACCAGAGTGGACGTATTTGCCCCACGCCAACCTACACACGTGCGTACGTACCGTCCAGCATGCGTTGCCCAGGTCGGCGATCTTGCAAGGAATGTCGCAGACGTCGTAGACGGGATCTGGAGGGGAGGCGGCTGCTCCTCCTCCTCCTCCTAGGCCTCCACCCGGCGGCTCCTCCGTGCGTGGAGAGTAGAGCATCTCGGGAACGAAAGAAGCGCCTGCGGACGGATGAGCAGACAAGGCTACCGGAAATGAACCTAAACACACACACACACACACATACACACGATATCTCCACGCCAGAAAGAACACTCAACAGTAAAGAATCTACAGTGGAGCAGTAATTCGGGGTAATTCGGGTCACCCCATCCAATTTCCTGTTGCGAAGATTGGAAAGTTAGTGACCGTATCAAAATGACCCCCTGCGCTAAAGAAGGTGGCACAGTTTTTGTGATTCTCGTGTTGCTTGCCGCAGCTAAGCAAACATCAAACAAAGCTGGAGTGTCCAGAATATTCCTGGCTCGAATTTCCCCGCACTATCCTATCTATGCAAGGTTGTTAGGATAACAAGGTAGGTAGGAGTAGCTCACGTGGCGGAGCGAGGTCGGTGTGGTCCCAGTCTTGTTCACAGTCGGAGTCGACGAGTTGCGGCCGGGAAGTGGTAGAGGATGTCTCCTGCTCTGCTCTCAGGTCCCGCTCTGCCAGCTCCTCCACCAGCAGTCGATCAGCGCTCACCGGTCGCTTGAACAGCTTTCGCGGCTTCACAGCCGAACAGCCAGCAGCAGCATGGGAAGACGACTCCTCCTCATCCCCCAACAGCTCCCCGTTCACCAGAGGAGCAATCACCCCGTCATTCTCCACCTGCAGCGTCAACCAACAGTCATTCTCCGTACATACCGTACGAAAAATGCGACTAATACCCGATTCACAAAGAAGTGGTTGAGGGTTAACTTATTCCACGCAGCACTCGCGCAGTACACATAGGCATGGCTACCGTCCACCGTCAACCACTCTAAGTCATTCGGGAAGTTCAGGGCGATTTTGTAGACCTCTGTTTTGTGATGGACCTATATGCACAAAGTACGGCGCTTGCGTGGACACCGTCTAAAAGAGTGGCGCCAAAGTACGGTCCACTTATTTAGAGGTGTCCACGCTTTCGCCGTACTTTGTACAGCGGCGTGGACCGCTGTGTAGATTTATCACAAAATAGACGTCTACAAAATCGTCCAGCACTTCCCGAATGACGACTCGGAGCATCATCCTTATACATGAATCTAGGAGTATATAAAGGGCTGAGGGGAGTAGGAAGGTTTTCAGTATGGGAAATCGCCGCACCTTCGGCGGAAAGGTTCAAGCACTTCCAGTTGGCGTACACGTACAAGATTTACACCGTTGAGTTGCCCCGTTCTTCCTCTTTCCAACCATGTCGGTCTCAGCTTGTAATTCTTTCATTCCTCAGCCCTTTATATACTCCTAATGAATTGCA
>JASAMW010006586.1:0-12235 GCA_030247985.1 Epsilonema sp. ZAB3_2
GATATCTACCATCCCATTATCAATCATATCTTGCATGGAACACCGCTATGTCAATAATTGGCCGTATCAAGTGGCGAACAGAGTTACAGTTTTATGACAGAATTTCTGGTTTTGTGCACAGGTCTTGCTACTATCAAAGCTACTATTCCTTGTGGATTATTGCGCCGACCGAATGAGAGCACGTGATATGTGAATTTCTACTATTGATTCGTACCCACGTGAATAATGTGGTTGATGCCTCGTGAGCGGCGTATGTGCGTCGCGCAAGTCTCGAGAGTCGCGTGATGTACGTACTCCTACTTTTTCAACGCACGTCTCGCTCCTCCGCCCATCCATTTCTTCAGGAAAAAGAATGAGCGAGCGCGCACGGAGAGCGTTCTAGGAGTACACGGAGATAAGAGCAACAAACAACGAACCATTATTACTTTATTCGCGCTAATATACAAAGAAATTGATATGATTTGAAATAAGTTGTAATTGGTTATGGCTGCAATTCGAATTCCGGCCAAATTCGTCAGTGGACAGCAGCAGTAAGATTTGCAATTTTATATTTGACGTCAGTCGGGAAGTGCGTCTAATTATTCTGACCCTTTTCCGTGGTGCTATGATGTGAATATGAATGACAAGCAAACCGAGCTAACGTTATGTGGTTTTTTCTGGGGACACGCGCAGGAGCGGACGAAGTCAGTCGAGTCGGTCATACGCAACTGGACAGCAAGGGCCGTCGCAGCAGTTGGTGACTGTGAAGCAGACGGCAGCTGAGAGCGGACATCTCACCTTTGCCAGAGCTGCGGAGAAAAGTGGCGCGGCGTGTGAGCCGAGTGGTGGCGGCGGCGGCCGAGAGGCGACGTTGATTTTGACGCCGATATCGGGGGCGGGGCCTACGGCAGAGGAGCAGCAATTCACCACCTCCTCCTCAACTGCTAGGAGTCGCGTACAACTGCGGGCGGGCACAGATGCGGCTTTGCAGAGCGGCGGCGGCGGCGGCTACAAGCTGGTGCCTATTCAGCATGCGGATACGGTACTGACAGCCGCAGCCGGGCATCCCACTTCTGCCATGGGAGGGGGAGGAGGAGGAGGAAGCGGACAGTTGGCCCTCGTTCCTCTTTCTGGGGGCGGAGTGGTATGATGTATGCAATGTATGTATGTACTACTGTAGGTGTACATACCTACAAGTACGTGGCAGTGGTTTTTATTTGCAACTCTACATAAAACAGGAAAACTGAAATGCGATCAAACTGTGCATGTGTCATGTAGTTGTACCGGTGTAAACAAATATGCTACACGAATACATAGAATACAACTGTGCACGCATACGTTACAGTAGGTCAGATGCGGACACGCCGGACATACGCACACAAAACCGGACGCGCCAGCGCCCAACACCCCAAACCCCAACCCCACAACACCCCCACAAACAAAACACCCAACCCAACCAGCAACAAATCAAGCATGTGCAGGATCATACACCCCAGATATATTTGCCCGCTGGAACAGCCGCGGAAGGTATGCACGTACATAAGTATGTAGTACACAGTACAATACAGTGTACATTATGGAACGTTTTTTATGACCTGCTTTTTAGTACCTACACCAAAATGACATGTAAAATACCTACCACACGATGGTGCAATCTGTTTTCGTGGTACTGTACTATGTCCACTCTGTACTGTGCACATGGCGTAAACAGGGGTCTGTCGTTACGTTTTAACGAAATGGTAAAGTTAAAATTTACCATTACTTTACCATTTAATTTAATTTACCATTACCATTACCATTTTTACCATTAAAATGGTAAAGTAGGCTATCTTCTACATACAATATATTGTCTGTCCGATCGCTCTGACATCATGGGGATGGTATCGTGTGGCAGGTGCACAGCAGCAGTACTACATTCTGATGAATCCTGGAGGTGGATCTGGAGAGAGTGGAGTACACACGGCGAGTAGTGGAGGTGCAGCGGGCGGATTGGCTCAGGCTACCTTCATCCCCCTGAGTCGACTGGACGCCGCCACCACCACAACGCTCATAGCCACTGCTGGGCCTTCCGTATCCACGACAGCTGCTGCACAGCAGCTGCATTTCGAAGCAGCTGGAGACAAGACTGGCGCTGATGAAGTCGGAGTTCCAGGCAACATCATCACCACCACTGTTGCTGAATCCGTGGACGACTATCAAAGCATCATCGCCAACCAGATACAGGTGCAGACGTCTGAAGCACCAGTCTACAAGGACAGAAGACGCTTCAGTCACAACGAAGGTTGGTTCTCCTCATTCATACAGTTTGTAGTGCATTCAGTTAGCTGGTGTGCGCACGTACAGTATGTACATGCAAATTTTAGGTTATACTAGCCTACGAGTGCATTCTAGTAAACGGTTCGTAGTGCAGTGCAGTGATGTACAGTATGTACTTATTTTATTAGTGGAGAAAAGAAGGCGTGACAAGATCAATGATTGGATCAATCGACTGGCGGAATTGTTGCCTCCGGATGAACTTCAAACACCCGGCTATGCACAGTCTTCACAGCTCAATGTACATACAGTTACTATTTGTATAATGTTCTGTACGCACCACGTAAATACGTTAGCTGAGTGAGTAATCGATGTACGTACTCCGTTGGTGTCATGTCGTCTGTTTGTTCTGTTCAGAGCAAGGGTAGTATCTTGGCGAAGACGGTGGAGTTTGTGGAGCAGCTGAAGCAGACCAATTTCCAGCTGGCAGACGCTCTGGATCAGATGAGCAGAGAGCGAGAGGAACTGAGAGAGCAACTGAAGACCAACAACGGCCCCAGAAAGAGGAAGAGAAGCGCCACGACAGCAGCCGAGGACAGTTGCGCAACGGAGACGGATGAAGGAGGGGGAGGGGGAGAAAATGCGTCCTCAGCTGCTGCAGAAAACGACGAACGTCAGGAACTGGATGTTCAAGCAACGATCGTAGACGACGCCGATTCTGCGTAACCGTAATTCATGGTTTTTTGCGGTGCTAATAGCAATGCACACTGGAGTATACTGTATACATGTTTCGTAGTCATTGTAATTCGTGTACTTTACTTTACGTACATACTGCGGCGGAGCATTATTCTCTGTAAATTAAGAACGCAACGTATACAGTACGTATGTACATGCTCAAAGCAAGCATATACAGTAGCTGGTCATATTAGCATACCTTATTTACCTGTGGGGCTATGCAAAAGTTGACAGGTCCTATAATATTATATGGGGCTATACAGTATGTTACGTGCTCAAAACAAGTACGTATACCGTACATATACAGTAGGTACTCATATTAGCATCACATGCATCTGAAAGTACGTATAAAGGCTCATTCAATATGGCAAGCAGCTTATCGTCACTGAGCGTAATACAGTTGAATTGAACTTTCTGCCTTTCCTGGCTGCTTTGGGCAAGCGAGAGCATTTTCCCGTTATTATACGTCGGACTTTGTGGATTTGTTGGCTTCCGTCGCCTAACCAAAGCTGGAAGTTATGGTTGGGACTCTGTCTGGTTCGGCCTGAAGATTCTCTAGCTTCAGTACCCATGCCCACTGCGTTGGCAGATGTTGCCACTGTACAGTGTTCAGATCCACCTGTAGAGCACTGCTGCTGCTGTTGGTCGTTGTGCTGAAGGAAATGACGCTGCGTTCATATCCGAGCAGGGTGACGGTGGTGCTTTTAGTTGGCTTAACGGAGCCCAACTGGAGTTTACCATCCGCTGGCCACTTCAACAGTATGGCATACACGATGGTGTTTTCGCCCTCCTGAGAATTGTACAAGCGGTACGAAGAAGCAGAAGTGCTTTGGCGCAGCTTTGATGTGTACCTATGTTACAATTTCCGATATGGCTAGGCTATGATCAATCAACCAGTAATACATATTTTTGGTAATACAATACGTGCCCAGCAGTATTTGTGTACGTACATATATGTAAGATATGATGTACATGTACATACGTAACATAAGTACCAACCAACCAGACATTGCGACTTAGGATATCTCTCTGGGCCACCCAAGGTTTGCTTCCGTAGACTGCTTCTGCATTCACACGCAGCCAGCGACCCAGTTGAGCCAATCTCTCCTCAAATATCGGCACAATGCGACCATCATGCGTCGGGCCGACATTCAGCAATAAATTACCACCGCAGCTACAACCGAACCGAACATAGTAAACTATATACTGTATGTATGTACGTATGTACAAAAGTATATGTACACTTGCAGTTGTCAACAGGAATAGTAGGAGCTATCGCACAAGGAAAACTTTCGGACAGAATACGTTCAATACTATTATTCATAGTATAGGCTATTTGTACGTAGCAATGTAGGCTATGTATTTTGCTCGTGTAAGTAGTATGTATGGAGTTTTGCTTGAGAAAGATTTGTCATGCTTGCCTGATAGTACTCGCCAATCTGCTAAGGACCACTTCGATGCTAAGAACACTGTCGTAGGTCATTGTACGCCGATAGCCCCAAGATTTCACATCCAGCGTCATACAGTTTTCCCATTTTTGTTTCTGCAGCACTCCTACGTATGCCCAGAAACAGTACTAGTGACTTGATACGATATACCTCATATGCGATGTACGGGGGTTATGGAGGATTGCCTTTTGGTAGGCCTATATCCTAAAAATAGCTGGCTTACCAGGACTAAATCGATCACGGCAAGTTAGAAAGCTTCCGTGTTTGCAGGTGCTATCTTTACCCCACCGGTCATTCACAACCACGCTATCCTTCACAGGACTGAAAAGATACTGAAAATCCGCGTCTTCTAACCTTCGAATTTCAAGCTTATCTTCAGTACCGTATCTTTGGGTATGGGCTACCTATATTCCCCTCTAAGATGTATAAATATTATCAGACCTCTATTTCGTATTGCTCCCCTGGGGCTATCACTATACACCCAACAAAATACGGTAAAACCAACCCCAGCTAAACTCTCTGAATTCGGCGATTCCGCCCTATAGTCTCACCTTTCATTGAAAAGCCATGCCAAGAAATCCGTAGAATTCCAATAGGAAGAAGACGCTTCCCAATCTCCATCACTCCATAAAACATCAGGATTGTACTGGTTGATGATTTCACGCATTTGTGGAAGTGTTCTGGTCTGCGTGCATACGTTCACATATCTTCTCACAGTTCAAAGCTACGTATGTATCATACATTACAGTGGTTTTCAAACAATATGGAATAATGGAGGACGGCGCCACGTTACTGCTAAATTTGAGTGGCCCCTTGACGACTTGAGGTTGAAGGTATTTTTTTCTTATTTTTCAGACGTTTTTTATAATCATAACCTTGACAAATTCCTGAGTTGTGAAGCCTTTTTGCTTATCTCGCAAGTAAAGCGGGTTGAACCATTCGAACTGAGAGAAGTATAAGCCAAACCGCACGTCTCCAGTGGCCACTATGGCTTCTTTCAGCTCACCTAAAATTAGGTACCTCTGCCAGCTTACCATATGTATATAAACAAGCAAGAAGCACCACTGACCTAATGCAGTCGGTGACTTTTTTTTACCAACAAGGTCTCTTTTCGGTCCTACGTCCACGCTGTTCCAATTCCATGAGTAGGCAGATGGCCAAAGCGTATATCCTTCATGATGTTTGCTTGTCAACACCACATACATGAAACACAAGTAGAACGAAGAACCATACAACCATGACCGGTTTCATAGATAACGTGTGTCTATGCTGTATGTATAGGTTACTTGGGGATGATTCACAAATTACGTCAGGTGGTAGGGGAGGGGGGGACCCCTCCCCCTCCCCCTGGCCCAGCCTCTGACGTCAGTCTGACGGTGGGGGGTGGGGGGGGGGGGGGGGGGGGGGTCGGTGCTCAGATCAATATTCTGACGCTGACGGTACTGATACGCACATACATTACAGTACATACATATTACTGTACATACATACTACATTACTTAGTACACATATAACATGCTGTAGCATTCATACATACGCATATGCAAGTACTATTACTACTAGTCACCACCTCTGACGGTGGGGGGGGGGGGGGGGGGGGGGTACGGCCTTTAGGCCAATTCTGACGCTATTCTGACGGTCGGGGGGGAGGGGGGGGGGTACCCATCCATTTCGGCTGAAAACCACCTGACGTCATTTGTGAATCATCCCTTGGCTCCTGCATTTTTGACAATCTTTGCAAAAGCATTGGCATCAAAGAATTCCGCCGTGAAGTGTGGTGCGAATTCGGCATAGCTGAAACCAGGCTTGTAGTTTCGCCTCATAAACGCGGTGACTTCCGGACTTGACTTCTGCTTCCAGAACCACTCGGAAAAAATCGACGGAACCGAATAGACGCCCCAGTGAACGAAGATGCCAATTTTCGCCTCATCATACCACGAGGGAAGTGGACGCTTGTCCAGGGATGACCAGCTGGCACTGTAGTCAGAATTAGTAGTGGAGGCGGCAGCCACCTTTTTCGGACGTCGGTATAAGATGAGCACTGCCAATGTACAAATGAACAACCCAAAGCCCCTTCTGCTCATTCTTCTTGTTCGGCACCGTGAGCATAACAGCGTCTTAATATAACGTACCAAGGACTTTGTACATATGATTATAGGCATGTATGAGCAGTTTAAGGTTTAGAAAAATTACGCTTTGTCATACTGTATATCAATCAGCAAAAGAATTTCTTGATGGACACCATTAGCAACGGTGTTCTTTGGTAAAAATCTCATGGCAGTTTTCTGATCAAGCGTGGCATTAGCTGCAATTTTATGGCATAAGACGGCAGAACCATTCCACACTACGTACGTACGCATTGGCACACTGAGGTGGTATGAGCAGGAACAACCAGGACCCATATCGATTTATGGACATTGCTGCTGAGAAATAATTAGTTGCAATTATAGTTTAGTGTGCTCAAAAATATATAATTGGGCTTAGGGGAAGAATGGATCACACAGTGTAAAGGAAGGAGGCAATCCCTGACTCATATTCGCCCCATTTTATTGGGTTTTTCATTTCCCCATTTTATTGGGTACCCATTTTATTGGGTTTTACGAAACCATTATAATGGGTTTTACGAAATCGATAAACCCAATAAAATGGTTTCGTAAAACCCAATAAAATGGGGAATCGAAAAACCCAATAAAATGGGGGAATCGAAAAACCCAATAAAATGGGGAATCGAAAAAATCAATAAAATGACGAATCAAAAAACCCAATAAAATGGGTTCGTAAAACCCAATAAAATGGTTTCGTAAAACCCAATAAAATGGGTACCCAATAAAATGGGGAAATGAAAAACCCAATAAAATGGGGCGAATATGAGTCAGGGATTGCCTCCTTCGTTTACACTGTGTGATCCATTCTTCCCCTAAGCCCAATTATATATTTTTGGTAGTGCTTTATAAGAAGTAAAGGGATCCAGTTACCGTATTTACCTGTGCATAGCCCCGGGGCTATGCAAAAATTGAGAGGTCCTACCTATATGGGGCTTTCGCTATGCATAGGGGGCTATGCATGGGGGGGGGGGTATGCATGGAACATTTTTACGTTTTTGAGAGGTGCGCAGAGGCATACTTTTTAGGTCAAAAGCACGTGTTTTAGGGCATAATTTAGGTCAAAACAGGGTTATTCTAGTACAATACACCCCATAGCAGGCTTATAGGCATCTTAGCTTGGTGTGGGAGTGGCTATGGGTAGCTAACCACAGTTTATATAGGTAGCTTAGCTTCAGGTACGCTACAGCACATATGGGGCTATGCATGAAGCTATGCACAGGTAAATACGGTAGTATTTTACTACATAAGATAAGATTGTCCATGTCGCTGTGGCATGACGAACGCCAAACTAAATAATAAAGATGTAACTCTAGGACCTCGATATCATTGGTATATCAGTACATATCTGTTTTATCAATGCATTGCATACATACGTAGAAACAAACGGAAGGCATTCTGTTCTATCACATGTCAGAACAGAGACCACGGGCAGAGCGCGGTTTTGAGACTAGCGCGGAAAAGAAATTTCACTTCAGCTCAACCACATGGCAACTAAAACAAGTCAAAGAAGGCATGCAATGACACTTAGAATATTTACTTCACCTCCACTGTTCGTATTGAGCAGCATACCATCACTCAGTACTGTACGTACTTGTATGTACGCATACCGTACTTTGCCGGTGTATAGCCCCAGTACACACCCCCGTTGGGCCATCCAGTTTGTAACGCCCGGGGCAATCATACACCGGTAAACATACGATGGTCAAACTCACCCCAAAGTTCCTTTTCCGTTCCAGTTTTTCGGCACCAATTTCATCCTTACAGGCCGTCCATTTCGACAAACCGTCACCTTGATCGATTTCTAGAAAAACGCACTTTGACGTGACCGTACCATTATCATTTATCATCAAGAATTCGCCGTGTTCTTGTTGTACAGTTAGTACCTGAAAGCTGTTTTGCACGATGTCAGCCACTTGTTTCATTCCTGTGAAATTCGTCTTGAAGAGCGAACCAAATTCAACAACTTCGTCTCCTTCCTCCAAGCCCTGCAAAAAGGCAGTCACTCCTTGATGTGTGAGTGCCCCTTTCCTTCATAGCAAGTGAAATGCACACAAGTGGCGGCTATTGTTGTTTCGGACTCAACAGTGGGGCGCTACACTCACAAGATCCGAGAAAGAATTCGGACCGAGTTGTTCGCAGTGACTTCGTTTGGCTTTGACCCGAAACGAACGTCAATAATTGCTCCACACGTCTCCGAATTACAAGCTCGACTGTTCACACGCACGTTTCGAAAAACTCGGAACTCGGAGGTTTTACATGTTGAAGCATAGTCAGTCAGCGCTTCGAATTCGGAGTTCACGTGTGCAGCGCCCCAGTTTCTATTTTACAGTATTCATTATTCATTCTTACGGCAATGGCGGCGGGGGATGCGGGCGCAACACTGTCGCAGACGGCGAACGGCTGGTTTGTGTCTCTGTGAGATACGATAGCGTCCAGACTGTCCATGCTTTCCGTGTCCGAGCTCACACTTACTCCACTATGCAAAGCGTGCAATCCTTCTTCAATCTCTCTCATCAATGCCTTGTGGTCGTTTCGCTTGCCTATACAGCATTGTTACTACAAAGCTTCGCCGTACATACGTCGAAAAGGCGTCATTGTTGACAACAAGTCTCTCAGTTGTTGTCCGTTTGCAGGTGTTGTCGCTTTGTTGACGAATGGACAACAAACCGACAACACTGATACCCATATATAATTCGTCAACAAACGAACAACAGACAACAACTTAGAGACTTGTTGTCAACAATGACGCCTTTTCACGGTATGCAGTCGCACTGGTATAACCCCCTAGTGTATACATAAGTCTGCATTAGCCTTGCTCGATAACAGAGTGTGTTTTCTGAACCCGCCCGTGGCTATGGTGCAGTATTTATCGCACTCACGCACAGCGCGCCTGTAGTATTTTTTACAAAATCTACACAACACGCAATAAAAAGAAGGAAAACTTGCAAGTTTTGTGTCACTTTTGTATTTAAAGAGGGCCTCGCACAAAAAAAGTTGTTGTCGCGAAATAAAAAATAAATAGTCCGAATATATGCAATTTTTAATGACAAATTTAAAAATAAAAAGAAAATTTTAAAAATTCCTTAACAGTCGGTTTTTACACGCATTTGAAGGGTTTGGAGGCCCCTTAGACCTTAAAAACGTCCGATATTTAACTTCTTAACCAGACTATCAGATTCCCCATTAAATTTGCTACAAAACCATTCCTGTGTTCTTCATCAGAGATGGGTCACTATATGTCATGTGGCAAAAAAACTGACTGCAAGTCCAGCTTTTTCTCATACAATCAGTATAAGCTGATGTTCTGGAACAGTAGCCAAAAGGGCAAACCTGTGGTTGCTTTTGGACTGCTTTGATGTATACGTGGTCCACCTCTAGGGAAAAAGAAGTATGGTTTTGTAGCAAATTTAATGGGGAATCTGATAGTGGGGTTAAGAAGTTAAGTATCGGGCGTTTTTAAGGTCTAAGGGGCCTTCAAAACTTTCAAGTGCGTGTAAAAATCGACTGTTAAAGGGGAACTTTGGGCGGAAAGTTCGAGGTAAGCCTGCACTGATCATTAGATAGAGCATAAAAAATGCTGCAAAACGCACCAAGTCCCATTCCTCTACGTTGCGTCGTTCTTGAGTTATAGGCTTCAACTGATCTGTGAACGGGAAACTCAGCTTGAGAGCACGTAGCTCGCTAACCATTGCACCGATCGGAATAATTTTGCTACCACCGTGTGCTCCGTTTGGCGTTCTACCTTTTTGTTGTATAAAGTTTTGCTGTATCTTCACTGTCTGTGGCATGAGAAGCCCAAAAACAGGTGTCCTTGCGCAGTTTAGCACACATTTCGTCCACGCCCACATCATGGACAACAACAATTTTATTTCGCGACAACAACTTTTTTTGTGCGAGGCCCTCTTTAAATTTACTGCAGGTGTGCTGTGCTTGAGTGCGATAAATACTGCACCTTAGCCACGGGCAGGTTGAGAAAAACACACTCTGTAATCGAGCAAGGCTAATAACCCCTCAAATCGGCGATAGTAACGTTTTTACATCCCCCGGAAATTTTGCACGAAGCTACACAGTTCTCTACTGTATGTAGGCCTACCTAGTTTATATAGTACAAAAATATAGTTTATGCTTACAGATGATATCGTGTCTTGCACGACGAATGGTCACAATGTCTAGATCCGCTCTAGGATAACCTTCAGCGTCCACCAGTGATTCTTCCATGTTTGTCTTGTTCTACGCAAAAATAAAAGGCATATACTAGTAACAACGACATGGTCTGTCGTAAATTCGTCTTTGTGCAACGTCATGCAAGGTATGGGTACGTACATACACAGACATCGGCACGGTATCAAGGGTGGGGGTATGTAGTTGGGGTTATGTCGGGTCTAAAATCTGGGGTCAGCCACATACCCCCAGGAAAAATTTTTTTTGCAACATACCCCCAGAATTTCCAACATACCCCCAGAAAAAAATCGCTACATACCCCCAGATTTCCAACATACCCCCAGATGAAAATGACAGCATGCCCCCAGATTTTCACCATACCCCCAAAGTTCAAAGTGCTGCAAATTTTTGCACCCATCAAAGAGGTGGGTGCAGAGTGGGGTATCCGTTCAGATGCCCCAAAGCAAATTTACCTGCATGCTACCAATGAACCAAGTACTGAATTTGATCTCCTCTAACTATAACAATGATGAAGAATACAGAATGAACAGAGAAGTGATAAGTCAGAAACTACTGCCACCATCTAATGTGTTTTGCTAGCAGTGGCTGTAATATATCATGTGCAGGATAGATAAAGTAGACACAGTAGTATTGTAGTAACAGTAAGCAGTTGCTTCATTGATTTTCCACTTGACATAAAATGTCTTTCTTCATTATATTGCCATATTTATTTTGTCTACTCAAAAAAACTGGGGGTATGTGTGGCTGTGGGGGTATGCAAAATTTCTCCAAAAAAACTGGGGGTATGCGTGGGGGTATACAAAATTGGTCCAAAAAAACTGGGGGTATGCGTGGAGGTATGTTGATTTTATTTTTTGGGGGTGTGTTTGGGGTATTGTTGGAATTCTCAAAATCTGGGGGTCTGCGTGGGGTTATGTGCGGGGGGGGGTGGGGGTATGCTGAACATACCCCCAGCTGACCCCAGGCCGACGTCTGCATACATATGGCGGTGCATGATAAAAGCTTACAGCCTGCAGGACAGCGAACAAAGAGTCAATCTCCTGCTCCAGGGCGTCCTTCTCGGCTATCAGCGCCTTCACTTTGGTTCGCAAATCACAAGTTGCGGCAGTCATCCTCCACTCCAGCCACTCATTGCTCTACTTTTCTTTTCTTTTTCTTAATTAATTTGTTTTTGAAATATTTTTCTGGCTGCATTTATAAATTGTCTATCAACAAAGCGCGATAGAGTATATAAAACTACAAAATAGACAGAAAATGCAGCAAAAATATGCGCACGGACCGGTGGTAACGGAAGAAAAAGTATTTCTCTTTCTGTTGGTTGGATGGAGGATAAAAATATAGATTAGAAGAACCCCAAATTGGTTTGTACCCGGTTGAGCGAATTTATGTTGAGCGACACCCATTTGAGCGACACCCAGTTGAGGGTACTGTATTTTGAGCGGCGGCTCATTTGCGCGTCGTACAGCTTTCAGCGAAAACATTTAGCGCGCAATTTTGTATCGCGAACCTGCAGTTGAGCGAAATTTTGCTTTA
>JASAMW010006587.1:0-108999 GCA_030247985.1 Epsilonema sp. ZAB3_2
ATGGCACATACCATACCGCTCATCACAAAACACAAACGTACCAGTGCTACAACACAGGAAAAAGCAACTGCACAAGACATGGGCAGAGTGAGGAGAATGAAACACTGACTAATTCGCAATAGAAGAAAGCAGTAGTACTGTAACTTGTTTGAGGAGAGGAAGATGAAGTACACGCACAAAAGAAAACTTAGCATCCTTTGGCATACCGGATCCATGCTACAAGTTACGCAAGACAACCTATTACACAAGCCAGAAAATGTAGTGCCACGCACACACCTCCATACAACTGACAAGAAAAGCGTGTAAACCGTGCTACATACAGCAGCCCCTAGCCAGACAGGCACTGATTACAACTGATAACATACTACATGTACTGGATGCACATTTATCAATTACAAGTGGCTGCAGTAGCAGGACAGTCGATGAAAGTGACAGAGCTGCGAGTAACAGCAGAGCCATCCATAGTGTTAAGCAGTCCTGTGGCCGTGAGCGTACCGGCAGTGCAGCTGAGGGTAAAGGATTGACCAGCGGCCGGAGCCGCATTGACGGAACAGGTGCCGGTGCCGGTATCGGTGATGGCGACGAGAGGGCTGGGGGCCAAAGCGGGACAGTCCCAAGCGGTCGAACTTCGATCGACGGTCACGGAACCGCCCGAGGACATGGTGCAGGAACAGGCGGTGGCACAGGCACCCGCAGCGTTCGGACACGGATTCGGGGTGGTCGGGGTGGTGGTGGCGGACATGAAAATGTCGTCCGTACTATCCATCGCCCCAGTCCCGCGGAAACTGAACTGACATCCTGGAACGGATTGGAAAATGCACGAAAATTATTGTTGTTGTAGGACATTACGAAACCTATTTATAGCAGGGATCCTATTTTTAGGCTCCAATTCTAGCCAGGGATTGCTTCGTTTCTTTTCACTACGTAGGCCATTCTTCTGTATACAGAGATTTTATATTTTTGATAGTATTTATTTATCGTGTACCGCTTAAAGTTGTAGTCGAAGTAATAGTAGTTGTTGTACTAGTGCTCGTTGTTGTAGTTGCTGTCCCTACACTACAGCCATTTACGCATTTCATGGTCATCACTACCAGGCTCGCAAACCAAAGCAGCTTCATCGTCATAGCGTTTTCGAATACGATATCAAATCAATCGATACACCGGTACGATACGTAAGTAAGTATATATGGGATATTGTAACAAAACAAACCGTTCTACGGTACCACCTGTACATGTACAAACTGATGAAGTTTGACTGCCGCCAGTGGCCTGGTTACGGAATCGAACTGGAGCGATTTCGTAAAGATGGGACTATTTGTCAGTTCCGCTATGCGGACTGAAAGGAAATGAAAGGTAACAAACCGGAAGTTGATTTATACGTATGTAAAATGATCATTTTATCTTCATTGTTTTGTGATTTGTGATTCGTGGGCAGTTGAGTAAAGAATTTGTGCTGTGAATTTTGATTATTGTGATTGAAATGGCTTCTGCCACGTGTATCTTATTGGGATTCGCTCTCAGCCCTACCTGGTCCACATACATATTCAACACTATTGATTTATCGGAGTATGTTTTGCGACGGGCGGACTACATCCTTTCTCTTATGTACGAAGTACATAGGTTACACATACTGTACGTACAGTACCGTATTTACTGATGCATAGCCCCATGCACAAATTGAGAGGTCCCATATGGGGCTATGCATAGGGGGGGGGGGGGGGGTTATGCATTGGGGGGGGGGGGGGGGTATGCATGGGGCATTTTTTATGTTTTTGAGAGGTGCGCAGAGGCATATTTTTTAGGTCAAAAGCACGTGTTTTAGGGCATAATTGAGGTCAAAACAGGGTTATTCTGGTACAATACACCCCCAAGCAGGCTTCATAGGCATCTTAGCTTGGTGTGGAGTGGCTATGGCTAC
Organism: Epsilonema sp. ZAB3_2; assembly: GCA_030247985.1. Lineage (NCBI taxonomy): Eukaryota > Metazoa > Nematoda > Chromadorea > Desmodorida > Epsilonematidae > Epsilonema > Epsilonema sp. ZAB3_2. The sequence goes on from JASAMW010006587.1 coordinate 1,919, forward strand.
CATATGACCAGCGTACATAGGTAGGTTCAGGTACTGTACTGTACATATGGGGGTATGTATGCATAGGGGGTTATGCATTGGAAATTTTTTGTTTTGCCAATATGGGGCTATGCACGGGGGGTTATGCATGGGGGTGGGGGGTTATGCACCAGTAAATACGGTATATACCTGCCAGTAATATTACCGTTAAACCATGTGTCATTTCGGTTCCGTTCAAACGATTCGTCCCCGCTCGTTCATTGCCTAATAGCACTGCTGACAGGTCAGGTACGGATTGCGGAAGAAACAAATTTAATTATTACAGTGACAGCTCATGTGACTGTGTCGAGTCGATAAAGCACGATCAAACCGGCATCTTACACGTAAAACCGAATCGCGTACTATGTGCATACGTACGCATGTACTTTATGACAAGACATGACCCATAAAAATCACACCGTGACGTCAACTGTATGGTCTCTTCACCGAAATGCCTACCGTACCAAGATTTATCTCTATTACACACGTATGTGTGTGTGTACGTATCAAGAATTCAAGAGTCCAACATGAACAGCCTGTCTTCCAACAATCCAGTACTGTCGCCATTTCGAAAGAAATTACGCCGGAGGGCAAAATTCGATCACCTATTATCAAAATAAAATTTATTCCTCTTCCTCATAGTCTTCCACAAAAACGACGGTACGCACCTATGACATATATTCGGTATGGTCGTGCAGGGTACGTTTTCGGGCCATCTCATGCATCCTTCTCCTGTTTAAAAGGCTGCAAAGTAGTGAACGCGTGTAAATTACGATCCTCGCATTCTTCTGTCTGAACGAAAGTTTGCATTTCCCTGCTTCGTCTGCTGCCGCGTTCACCATGCGTCCGTACGGCGTACCCAGGAGTACATGGTTGTTTGCTTGCGGTGTGCCATGTACCCCTCGATACGTACGTCGTACGAAAGTATAGTGAACGCGGCATGCCTCTGTCAAACAAAGATAACCAACCAGGGATACCTAGGGCAACAAGATGCCTTACTGGCACGAATGACTGTATCCCGCACTGTGCTAGAGATACGTAGTACCAAAAATATATAATTGGGGTTAGGGGAAGAATGGAGCACACCTAGTGTAAACTCAAGGACATGAATAAGACTTCATCGATCACCACGCCTCTAGCGGTTTAAAAACGAAACACTTTTCTTACTTTCGCTGCGTAAATTTTCCCGCACGCAACAAGAGTTATCAACACAGAATTTTGCAGAATAACTTCTACTTTCATGTCTCCTTCCATCAAGCCCAACATTAGTTACTCAGCTTATTTGTTCCATCGCAAACACCCAATGTCGTTGCCGCACTTGTTGAAACAGCCTTTTTTTTGAAAACCGGACCTGCCAGAATTTGAATTTCCTGTTTGTTCTTTTCCATGTATTCCTATACTCATCCAAGGCGTGCGTGCTCTAGGCGTTCATGTAGCGTTTCTGTCGCTTCGTCGCATTTTTCGTCGCTTCGTCGCATTTTTTTACTGTTGCCGCGCCTTTCGCCAGGTGGCGTGGTGATCGATGAAGTGTTACTCCTCATGCTGAGTTTAAACGAAACAGGGCATCCCTGACTCATATTCGGTCCTTTTTATTGCTTTCGTTAAAACCTTTGTAAATGATATCCTTTACAAAGGTTTCGTATTTTTAGAAAACCAATAAAAAGGACCGAATATGAGTCAGGAATGCCCTGGTTCGTTTACACTGTGTGCTCCATTCTTCCCCTAACCCCAATTATATATTTTTGGTAGTACGTACGTAGGTAGAATCACAAGGAAGCGACGCTGTCGTTCCTCTCTCTGTAGAAGTCCATGCTGGTGGAACCACCAGCGCCGAAGGATGAGGAGGAAGCGACGATCTCTCTTGCTTCCGGCCGATCGGGTATCTGAATCGGTCTTCCCCTTGCACTGGCACTTGCAGGGGCCGTGTTCTCAGTGAGTTCTTCGATGGCGCGGTACAAGTCGGAGATGTGGGCCTCTTGGCGCTGTGTCACCGCCAACATGGCCTGATATTTCTGCTCCAAGGCCGCTAGGTGCTGACCGTGCAACTGCTCAGCTCCTTCCTGTACAGTACAGGCACAGCAGTGAGAAACCTTTGCCAATATTGTACTATTAGTAATAAGGTACTGTGGGGTAAACCCGGCCACGGGAAAATCCGCAATTATGGCACTCGCCAAGAACGCGAGAGGTCCAGGCGGGTTCGATTCCCTGGCACATCCGGCAAATTTTCCTTCTCGACTGCATATCTCAGCAATCAATGGACCGATTGAGACAACTATTGCGCCAGTCGATTCTTTGAACGCTCCTCTTTCAAATGAGCTATTTGGTTCATCAATTGTTGAACCAGACAGTTCAATTGAGCTTGGGTGACTGGGCTTACCCCATGGCCGGGTTATCCCACAGTAGCCCAATTTGTACATGGCAATTATACACACGCAAACATGAATCACAGTTAGCAGTCAGTAGCATCAATGCATGCATATGCAGTCAGTCACGCAGATGCAGTACCCTATACACAGTGCATACCAACCTGCTTGCTGCCTCTTGAGGTGCTAGAGTTGCTTATAGGTGTCCGGGTTTACCCCCGTGTCCCACTGTCCCCCACAGTACCCTACACACAGTGCATACCAACCTGCTGCCTCTTGAGGTGCTGGAGTTGCTTTTATAGGTGTCGGGGTTTACCCCCGTGTCCCATTTTCCCCCACAGTACCCTACACACAGTGCATACCAACCTGCTGCCTCTTGAGTTGGGTGAGGCGCTGGAGCTGTCGGTAGGCGGTGGCCTCGAGGTCTGCGAGTTTGCGGGCGGCGAGGTCCGCGCGCGCCTTCTCCCGGCGCAGCGCGCGCCCCCGCGCCGCCGCCTCCGTCTCCGCCGCCGTTGCGCGCGCCTCCTGCGTCGCCCGCCGTCGCCGCTCCGCCTCCAACTCCCCCTCCAACGCCGTCCGCTTCCTAAAACAAAAGAAACAACAACAACAACAATAACAACATTGGATTCCCATCAACATTGCGCGTTACATTATTTATTTACGACACTCCGAACAAGCATTGCGCGGTAGGTTACTTACGATCTGCGGCAACGCGATTGGGTTGGTCGATAGCGACCCCGCGATATTTAGTGAAAGTTTGGATGATCGGTGCCTGCGGGGTCGTCGACCTCATTTGTTGTCAGTTCTTCTGTTCACTCGCTCCTTTTCCGCTCCCAGATGATTGAACAAGGTCGACGACCCCGCAGGCACCGATCCAAACTTTCACTAAATACTGCACAAAAACTGGAGCACCTTGCGAACCCCCGAGGGAGCAATAATAGTTCAAGCAGTGAAAAGGTACGCCAACGAACGAACGTAGGCCTAATAGGGTACTATGGGCTAAACCCGGCCATGGGGTAAACCCGACCACCTAACCTCCTTTGAACCTGCTATTGCAGCAAACGATGAACCAAATAGCTCGTTTGAAAGAGGAGAGTACAAGGAATCGAATGATGTCATACTAGTCTCAATCGGTCAATTGGTTGCTGAGATATGCTGCACTGAAGCTTAGGTGGCCGGATTTTCCCATGGCCGAGTTTACCCCACAGTACCCTACCTCGCCTCCGCTTCCTCGGCTTCCGTCCTGTCCGTCTGGAGCAGAGCAGCATGCGAGCCGTGCTGGGCGCCGTCCAGCTCGCGCTGCGTCTCCTGGAGGACGGCGCGTACGCGGTCCAGTTCGGCGCGGGCGTTGAAGCGCTCCTGGCGCAGGCTGCCCGCCTCCGCCCGCAGGCGCACGTTCTCCGTCGCGAAGGCGTCCAGCTCCTTCCGCAACAGAGCCACCTTCTGCTCCAACAACTCCCTCGTCTGCACAGGCAGAAACCGAGCTGGGACCTCATATTCGCCTTAAACCATAAGAGGAAGTGCCGTTTTCGCCCTCCTCGCCGATTTTTGAGCTGCAGTTAGCAAACGCGCAAATAAAGCCGAAGCAATTACTTTTTCAAAAATATACCAAAATTGCAAAAAGTAATTGCTTCGCCTTTTTTTGCGCATTTGCTAACTGCAGCTCAAAAATCGGCGAGGAGGGCGAAAACGGCACCTCCTCTTATGAGGCAAGGCGAATACAGCACTTGGTGTATGGTAGTCGAGAAGGAAAATTTGCCACATGTGCCAGGGAATCGAACCCTGGACCTCCCGCTTTCCAGGCGAGCGCCTTAACCATTTGACTACACACCCGTATGACCTCGGTCACACAATTTCCCCTTTTCATCATGACAGCTAGCCGGTTTTCCTAGGAGAGGGCGCCTATTTGGTAGGACGGGGTGAAAGTGGGCCGGACCTATAGTCTGGCCAGAGAGAGTTGGCTATGGAACTCAAGTCAAACTGCGTAGTTTGCATGTATTGTACTTCTGCTAAATCGAAGTACACGAAGCATGGACAAAAATCCGTAATTGTGAATCTATTAATTTTATTTTACGAACGCGCCTTGAATGTCATAGCCAACTCTTACTGGCCAGACCTTGCACTATCTTCAGGAGGGACAGTACCTACAGTTCGTATGCATACAGGTAGTACTGTGTACATACGTTGATGTTGTCCTGCAGTTGTCGACTGAGACTGTACTCTTTGGCGGCGAAGTTTTCGCTCAGCTCGTTCTTCTCTCGTCTCAGCTGCGAGCAGGCGAACATGAAGCGGCGAATCTCCATCTCCTGCAGCTGCACCTGCTCCTTACTCGCCGCCAACGCCGCCTCCACACCCGCTTCACACTTCATCCGCCCTGCAACACAACACACTTAGTCGCATTTACACAGCATACAGCACGGGAGGCCTGTGAAAATATTAGGTACTGTAGGGGGTAAAACCGTTCATGTTTCACGTGTAATCCGACAGCAGCAATACCATGTAAAAAACACAACAAAAACTAGCTCAATCACCCGATCTAGCTGTCTTTTATTGGCGTCAACATGATAAGGCTTGGTTGGAATAGTTTACGCACGTATTCCTGGTGCAAAACCCACGCACACTAGGTTACTATGGGGTAAACCGGCCATGGGGTAAATCCGGGTCTAAGCTATGTTAACTCGCTGTTTCAGCAAATGACGTACCAAATAGCTCATTTGAAAGAGGGACGAGTCCAAGGAATCGATTGATAGATATGCAGTCCTGAAGCTTAGGTGCCCCGGATTTTCCCATGGTCGGGTTTACCCCATCTACCCTACATACCGAAGAGCCGACTATTCCTCTGTGCGTGTAGAATGCGTCGGAAGCGTTCGTAGGCCAACTCCTGCCTCGTCAGCCGCAGGCGAGCTCGATAAATCTCCGCCAGAGCCAGCGCAGCCTCTCCAACATTGCCGCTACTGTTCATTCCTCTTTGCTGCTGCTGCTGATCGTTTAGTTTCTCCATAGAAGCAGCCGATTTCTTGCCGCCTCCTCCTCCTCCAATCATCGGAGCGGAACCAGATGACGTCATCGTCATCAGTTTCTTCAGCTGCGCAATCATTGGATCGCTCTCGTCCGACGACTCCTGATCCAGGAGGTTGCTGATTGGCTGAAGACCTAACTCCGTCATGATCCGGGCTTCCGTCTCCTGCGCCTCTTTCACGCACTGCAGATACTTGCGCTGTAGCTCGCATTCCAACTCGAGAGCGGCTATAAAGAAGACACCAATACAACAATAAAAATCTGCTATGCAATGCTCATGGGCGTATGTTTCGTAATTCGTGCACCTTCTGCTGTGACGTGCCGCGTTCCGTATGGCGATAGCCGTGCCCCGAAAAGGGGGATGCGGACGACGCTATTGCCATAAGTACGCAGTACGTACCACTGCATACTCCTTTATGCACGAAAATGGTTTCTCCATGTGGTGCACTGACTTAGACTTACTCTGGTGCACTGGCGCAGGCGTAGACTGGCGTTGCTGTTGTGCTTCTGCTGCTACTGGCAGGAACCTGGAGAGCACTGGCATGTAGGGGCATCGCTGTCGCCACTTTACCATCTCTTCTTCCTCCTCCTCCTCCGTCGCCTCCTCCAACAGTTGACCCAAACCTACAACACCAAAACACAATACGGCAAGGCTCACTGCACACTTTCACAGTTCTCCATCCACTACGTACGGAAACAACCACGCATCTTCGGCAATAAAGGAGTCATAGGGTAGCGTGGGGTAAAACCGCCCATGGGGCAAATCCGCCTTTGGCGCTTTTACCCCCACTCAAAACATGGCTCTTGACAATGTATCTCGGAAAATTTCTGCCTCTGTTTCTTCGTTCCTAGGTAGCCATAATTTGACAAACTAGGCCAGATGGGGGGGGGGGGGTAAAAGCGCCATAGGTGGGCGATTTCCCCATGGGCGGTTTTGCCCCACGCTACCCTAACAGACGCACCCGCTCCTGCCCTTTCTCCTCCCGCAGTGATGGAGCTGGCAGCGTCAACGGACATGGACTCCTGACCACTGTCGCGTCTCTCCACCGTCGTCTTCCGCTGCTCAGGAGACGAAGGAAACGTCACCGCCTGCTCAGCTGCATCCGTTTGATCTTGCTGTGCCATAAAAACCAGTCATAATCACACACAACTACTCTTCAGCTTTCCTTGAGGGAAAAACATCACCTATGTTAGGTACACCGTGCACGTAGTACAGCGTAATACTGTACAGTGGATAGCGGACATCAAGCTGCAAGCTTCCCCGTACTAGCACAGCTGGGGGGGTCGATCTTACCCAACGGGGGTGCGTACTGCGCTTTATCATAGCTATTTTGGTCACGGCGGAGCCTATTTCCAGCTGTATGGTGTCCCCAGATTTCCCCCCCAATAAACTCCAGTTCTCCCCTCAACCGTATCCCCTGTACGAAACATCTACGTAGCCAAAATACGAGAGGTAAGGTCTCCCTTTCGCCACTTCAGTTTCCGTCACCCGGATCCCCGCCCAGCGAGAGCGCAGCCGTTAGCACCGCGCGGGGCGTAGGGCGGGCATTGTGGGAGACATGGAGCTCAGACGCCGAGTTGCCGAAGCCGCTTCGTCTTTTTTTCCCGAACTTTCTTCTTATGTGGGGAGACGCGGGAGATGGGGCGCCGCTCGTTTCGCCATCGATGCCTCCTCCAGTTAAGTCGAATCTGATCAATCGGCCGAAAATCCGATTCGAGCCCGCTGGTCATCAGGCGCGAGGATTGCTGATACCCCCAACAAAACGTCACATGTAACCCCAACAAAACGTCATATGTACAAGGATCAAGGTCATGCGTATCGCCACATGAAATCAAATGCAAAACAATCGTCGGCTATTGCTTGGAGCAACAAAATTGGTACTCTGAATTTGGCCCATGGCTACCCAACTTTCCAAGAAATCCAACCCATGTATGCGGAGATTTTCAAAGTCGTGCAAAGACTATTACTGCTCACACCATCAAGAGCAAAACTTCTGAAGTCTATTTTGGGCGAAATAGCACAAAATAGCATGAAAATGTCCAAGCAAAAGTCTTCAGGGGCTTCGAAAAATCCGTATAATGGGGCGTTAGCCAGGGGGCGTCCGGTCCGTTCGTCTTTGTTCCGTCCGTTACGGACGTCTGGTGAACGCGGCATTATTCTCTCAGCACATTCTCTCTCCGACACACGGACCCGCAGGCTCCTGCGACCTCCACCTCCAGGTACTTCTTAACTTCCTCCTCCCGCCTCCTCTCGCGGGCCGAGGGCCGGGTCGGAGCACCAGGCGGGCAGCTCTCTTTCTCCGTCGATTCCTCCTCCACCTCCAGCGGCATCATCCTCCTGCCTCCTCCCCGCCATCTTGGCCCCACCTGGAATTATAGAAAAGAAAGTGGGGCTAATTCGGCCACTTTTATTCCGCACCCCGCAGCCTTACATAGAAAATAATATATTTTTAAAGGGGTTTTGCGCGGCAAAATTTGCCACACCTCATCTCACAATAGAGCCATAAAAAACAAAACGCACCAAAGTCCCGTTTACGTAATTGCGTTAACAGGCAAAAACTGATCTGTGAACGGGAAACTCAGCTTGAGAGCACGAGCCCACCAATCTGAAGAATTTTGGAGACGCGGCGCTCCGTTCGGCGGTCTCTACCTTTTTCGGTTTTTGTATCTTCAGCTGCCTGTGGAATGGGAGGCCCAAAAAACAGGGTGTCGCTCTGCGCAGTTTCAAACACATTTTGTCCACGGCCACATCATGGACGAAAAATACGCGCCAAACTGAATAATGATACTCGTCTTTTTTGGCCTCCCCCATTCGGCACAGGCAGTGAAGATACAGCGAAACTTTGTACAACAAAAAGGTAGAACACCAAACGGAGCACACGGTGGTAGAAAAATTATTCAGATTGGTGCAGTGGTTAGCGAGCTACGTGCTCACAAGCTGAGTTTCCCGTTCACTGATCAGTTTTTGCCTGTAACTCAAGAATGACGCAACGTAGAGGGATGGGACTTGGTGCGTTTTGCAGCATTTTTATGCTCTATCTAATGACGTGTGTGGCTTTACCCCGAAATTTCCGCGCAAAGTTCCCTTTAAGGACATATTTGTATATTCGCCTGTGGGGAGATAAGGGAGGTAAGAAATTGCACAACGCAGATTCCCAAATTAAAATACCACGTAAGTTTCATTACTCATCCTATACGCAGTCCCCACCCACCTCACGGCGCGCTACACACGTGTTTGAATTTCAGTTTTGTTTTTGCGTCGCAGCAAACTCTTTTCTCCCGTGTTCACACTGCACCCCGAGTTTTCAAAAGCTTCCCTGGTTACCAGGCTTTTATTCGGCATAGTTACGGTGATCCACGTCCACTCACGACGCGGCTGCAGCGTTCTGCAGCTGCACAACGCTCACCCGCCCCGTCGCATGATGCCGATGCCCGTAATTTCCTCCACCGTCGCCCTCTCCTCCCTCCTCTCGCAGCCGCGTCCGCCGCGTCCTTCCTCCGCAGTTCTCGGCATACCCACCAGCTCTCGTATGGTCTCGGCATCCGAGAGGGAAAGCGAAAGGATGCTCCTCGTCCTCCTTCCCTCCCCCCTTGACTTCATCATCCCTTTACACTCGGCAACCGGGGAGCGCGTGTCTTTTTTGCTGCTCCCTTGTCGTCGAACCATTTGGAGAAGAGGGGCCCCAGTACACGAAAACAAAACTTGGCACTATTCTTCCGTTCGAAACGCCTATGCAGACGTCTAAAGGCCTCCCTTTGCGTTAAGTCCGACCAATTTGACTCTTACGTACGACAATGTTCTCGGAGGCCAGAGCACGTGTACGTAAACTCGTTCTAGGTACTGTAAGGCCAGTTTAGCCAAAAGCTCCCCGACCGGGTCGCTAACGGCAGCTGCGTCCGAGGGTACGGTTTTGATTCCCGTCTCTTCTTCGGGTCCCTCCCCCCTTTCGGGGCCCCGGCTATCGCCATGGAGCGCGGCACGTCACACGGGAGGACCGAGGAACCCGGAAGCTGTCAGGAGGTGTCGGGCAGACACCTTGATCAAAATGCCTCGGGCACCAGGTGTTTTCCAGTGACGGCGAGGCGCGCCGCGCGGGGGGCGGCACGTCAGCGGGACTGCGTAGACTAAATCCGAGGCCAGTAGTACGGTACGGTAAACGAGCTTCTAGGTATGTAGGCCAAGTTAGCCAAAAACCCCGGACCGGTCCTGGTGGGGTCGCCGTTCCGCAGCGCGCTCCGAGCGCTCAGCACTCTGCTCACATGCAGTTTCGTACAGCACGTTTGAAAGTAAAACGAGTAGAGCTTCGTGGGTAAGTAAGTACAGGCCGACCCAATCTACAACCTCCGCCCCCCCCCACGGCAAGAAGACCCCGCTATATCATACCTAGTAGGCGCTGATTGACTTCTCGGGCCTGACTTCCGGTAAAAAAAACCTGGAGTAATTTAGGTTTAGAAGTCGAACTCTTTCGATGGCAACTCCTACATAGTACTCACAAATCAGCGCCTATTCTCATACAGCAGCCAGGATCGACCTCTTACCTGACTGAAGCTGACGCCGAGCAGGGCGCCGGCCAGGGCTGCTGCTTCCTGCTGTTCTTGCTGCTGCACAGCGCCACTGGAGCGTCGCGACCGGGCGCTCGCGCTCTCCCGACGCGCACGCCCCGCCGCGGTTGAAGGCGGAGGCGGCGGCGTCGTCCGTCCCAACGTCAGATCTCGGACTCCACCGCAGCGCGAACCACCCACCCCCACCATTTGCACGGAGCCGGGGCCCACCCCAGCTTTCCCCGCGTCCACGCATCATGACGGGCCGCCGCTCCGTGGTCTCTGTACAGTAGAGAGGAATAAAAGGACGGAAAGGCGGCAGTATGAGTGCGCGCTACACACGTGGTGTGAGGAATCTCAATGTGAGGCCAAAGTTCGAGTTTTGTTTTGAGTTTTTGAGGCTCCTCATCAGCTCACACGCGAAAAAATTTCTCACATGTTCACACGGTGAATTCGTCCTTATCATCCTATACACGACGTGTGTAGCGCACCTAGTGGAACCCAATGATGATTCCTAGGGGTGCAATTTCAAGCGGTTTTAGGTGTGGCGTGCGTTGCACTGCGCTACTGGCGTGTGAAAGAGCTACTGTACGTTATGTAACGTGCAACACCTGCTTCCAAAATTTCTGCGCCAAATTCCATGCGTCTGACGACTTTGCTATTCTTCGCCTTATCCGTAGCAGGTAGGTCGATCGGTGTGAACACAGCTTCATCTACAGAAGAAAAAGCAAAGCACGCATTGTACCATTGCGAACCATTCACAGCGTATCTTTCCACATCCACTGTACACTGTATTCAGGCCTGTACACTCAGGCAGCAAGTATTCACGCATTTTCCCAAATTATCCCGCATTACCCACACCATCCGTACTAAGGGTTGTGGCCTTCGATTGGTCCGTTTGCTGTCGCGTCATCGGACTGCGTTCTGATTGGCCAACCGCCCCATCTCCACCCATTTGCTGTTGCTGCGCAGTAAAATTGCTGCTAAATTTTCGAGGCGTGCTCCTCAAACTGTTCCCACCTCCTCCGCCAATGCTTGTAAGTAAAGATAGGCGACTAGAGGCCAACGAGGAAGGTTGCAGCTGGTTATTCATCGCAGCAGATCCTCCCGATGGGTACAAAAGCAGGCCTTTCGTCGTCATCGTCGTCGTGCGCGTGTAGCTCAGCGGTAGGTAGATAGGCGCCGAGGGAAAGTGGGACGGATCGATTCCCACCAGGTTGCACATCTCCAGCACGTCGTGCGTTTCTTGTCGGCTCCATCTATACATGAACAAGCAGCTTATAAAAAGGCAACCATTCTAGGTGTGAGTGGAGGAGTCTGAAGGGCTGATATTAATGATTAGCAGCCGTTTGTCCTGAGTGTACAGGCCTGAATACAGTGTACAGTGGATGTGGAAAGATACGCTGTGAATGGTTCGCAATGGTACAATGCGTGCTTTGCTTTTTCTTCTGTAGATGAAGCTGTGTTCACACCGATCGACCTACCTGCTACGGATAAGGCGAAGAATAGCAAAGTCGTCAGACGCATGGAATTTGGCGCAGAAATTTTAGAAGCAGGTGTGCACATTACATAACGTACAGTAGCTCTTTCACACGCCAGTAGTGCAGTGCAACGCACGCCACACCTAAAACCGCTTGAAATTGCACCCCTAGGAATCATCATTGGGTTCCACTAGGTGCGCTACACACGTCGTGTATAGGATGATAAGGACGAATTCACCGTGTGAACATGTGAGAAAATTTTTTCGCGTGTGAGCTGATGAGGAGCCTCAAAACTCAAAACAAAACTCGAAGTTTGACCTCACATTGAGATTCCTCACACCACGTGTGTAGCGCACTACTACTGTATTTCCATCCGTTCATTCCTTCTCTGTTGTACAGAAGACGACGGAGCGGCGGCCGTCATTATGCGTGGACGCCAGAAAAGCTGGGGTGGGCCCGGCTCCGTGCAAATGGTGGGGGTGGGTGGTTCGGCGCTGTGGAGTCCGAGTATGACGCTGGGTTGGGAGACGCTGCCGCCTCCGCCTTTAACCGGCGGCGTGGCGTCGCGCCGGGAGAGCGCCAGCGCCCGCTCGCGACGCTCCAGTGGCGCTGTGCAGCAGCAACAACAGCAGGAACAGCAGCCCTGGCCGGCGCCCGCTCGGCGTAGCTTCAGTCAGGTAAGAGGTGGATATGGTGCTGTATAGAAGCGCTGATTGAGTACTAGGGAGGGTTGCCATCGAAAGATTTGACTTCTAAATGTAAATTACTCCAGGTTTTTTTTCTCAGAAGTCAGCCCGAGAAGTCAATCAGCGCCTACTAGGTATGATATAGCGGGGTACTCTTGCCGTGGGGGGGGGGAAGGGGGGGGGGGGGGGGGCGGAGGTTGTAGGTTGGGGTGGCCTGTACTTACTTACCCACGAAGCTCTACTCCGTTTACTTTCAAACGTGCTGTACGAAACTGCATATGTGAGCAGAGTGTGACGTGCCGCGTTCCGTATGGCGATAGCCGGGCCCCGAAAAGGGGGGAGAGAAATAGGACCGAACGGGAATCGAACCCGTTACCCTCGGACACAGCTGCGGACTTAGGCAACCCCACCAGGGACCGGTCCGGGGACTTTTGGCTAAACTCGCCTTACATACCTAGAACTAGTTTACGTACACTACTACTGGCCTCGGACGCTATTGCCATACGTACGCAGTACGTAACATCCCGCCCGCCAAGCAGGCGCCCTCGCCGTCCACTAGTGGACACTCCTGGTCCGAGGCATTTTGATCAAGGTGTCTGCCCAACACCTCCTGACGGCTTCGGGTTCCTTTTCGTCGGTCCTCCATGTGACGTGCCGCGTTCCGTATGGCGATAGCCGGGCCCCGAAAAGGGGGAGAGAAATAGGACCGAACGGGAATCGAACCCGTTACCCTCGGACACAGCTGCGGACTTAGGCAACCCCACCAGGGACCGGTCCGGGGACTTTTGGCTAAACTCGCCTTACATACCTAGAACTAGTTTACGTACACTACTACTGGCCTCGGACGCTATTGCCATACGTACGCAGTACGTAACAAGAGTCAGAGTGCCATCAGACGTACGTAAACACAAAAGGGAGCCTTTTAGACGTCTGCATAGGGCGTTTCGAACGGAACGGATCGTGTGACTGCCAAGTTTTGTTTTCGTGTCCTACTGCAGACTCTGTCCAAATGGTTCAACAAGCAAGGGAGCAGCGAAAAAGACAGCACGGCTCCCGGTTCCTCCGTCCCGCCGAGTCCTTTAAAGCCGATGATGGAGTCAGAGTCAGAGGGGGAGGGAAGGAGGACGACATCCTTTCGCTTTTCCCTCTCGGATGCCGAGACCATACAAGAGCTGGTGGGTATGCCGAGAGCTGCGGAGGAAGGGCAAGACACGGCGGACGCGGCTCAAAAAGAGAAGGAGGAGAGGGCGACGGTGGAGGAAATTACGGGCATCGGCAGTCACATGCGACGGGGCAGTCAGGTGAGGCGGTTAGGTAGGACGCTGCACACGTGGTGAGTGAACGTGGATCACCGTAAGTATACGATGAAGCGTATTGAGGCTGGCGAATTCACCGGGAGCTTTTGAAACTCATCACGTGTGAACACGGGAGAAAAGAGTTTGCTCAACGCAAAAACAAAACTCGAAATTCAAACACGTGTGTAGCGCACTAAGTGAGGTAGGTGAACTGGTATGGGATGATAATGGGAACTTACGTGCAATTTCTATTTTAATTTGGGAATCTGCATTCTGCAGACCTTCCTTCCTTATATCCCACAGGCGAATCCTACAAATATCCTTAAAGGGGAACTTTGCGCGGAAAATTCGGGGTAAGGCTACACACATCATTAGATAGAGCATAAAAAATGCTGCAAAACGCACCAAGTCCCATCCCTCTACGTTGCGTCATTCTTGAGTTACAGGCAAAAACTGATCTGTGAACGGGAAACTCAGCTTGAGAGCACGTAGCTCGCTAACCACTGCACCAATCTGAATAATTTTTCTACCACCGTGTGCTCCGTTTGGTGTTCTACCTTTTTGTTGTATAAAGTTTCGCTGTATCTTCACTGCCTGTGGAATGGGAGGCCAAAAAACAGGTGTCGTTGCGCAGTTTAGCACATATTTCGTCCATGATGTGGCCGTGGACAAAATATGTGCTAAACTGCGCAACGACACCTGTTTTTTGGCCTCCCATTCCACAGGCAGTGAAGATACAGCGAAACTTTATACAACAAAAAGGTAGACCACCAAACGGAGCACACGGTCGTAGAAAAATTATTCAGATTGGTGCAGTGGTTAGCGAGCTACGTGCTCTCAAGCTGAGTTTCCCGTTCACAGATCAGTTTTTGCCTGTAACTCAAGAACGACGCAACGTAGAGGGATGGGACTTGGTGCGTTTTGCAGCATTTTTTATGCTCTATCTAATGACGTGTGTGGCCTTACCCCGAATTTTCCGCGCAAAGTTCCCCTTTAAAATCTACCTCTATTCCTATTTCTCTATGTAAGCATAATACTGCGGGGTGCGGAATGAAGGGTCTCCAAATAAATTGGCCGAATTTACCCCACATTACCCTTTCTTTTCTATAATTCAGGTGAGCCAAGCAGAAATGGCGGAGGAGGCAGGGGAAGAAGAAGCAGCCGCCGTGATGCCGCCGCTGAAGATGATGCTGGAGGAGGAATCGACGGAGGAAAACAACTGCCCGCCTGCCCCCGCCTTACCCAACCCGCTCTCAGTTTCACAAGAGGAGGCGGAGGAGGAGGATGCAGAGGTTAAGAAGTACCTGGAGGATTCGAGAGGTCAGAAGAAAGTTGGGCAGGAGCCAGAGGACGCTGGGTCCGAGGACGACACAGGTATGTACTGTAGTGTCGGAGAGAATGTACTGAGAGAATAATGCCGCGTTCACCAGACGTCCGTAACGGACGGACGAACGACGAACGGACGTTTGGGAGGCGTGGTGAACGCGCCATTATACGGGATTTTCGAAGCCCCTGAAGACTTTTGCTTGGACATTTTCATGCTATTTTGTGCTATTTCGCCCAAAATAGGCTTCAGATGTTTTGCTCTTGATGGTGTCAGTAGTGAGAGTCTTTGCACGACTTCGGAAATTTCCAACCATGGGTTGAATTTCTTGTGAAGTTGGGTAGCCTGTGACAAATTCGGAGTATCAATTTCATTGTTCCAAGCACTAGCCGACGGTTTTTTGCATTTGATTTCATGCAGCCATTCGCATGACCTTGATCCTTGTACATGTGACGGTTCTTTTGTTGGGCTTATTTTCAGCAAGAATGCCTCGTCTGATGACCAGCGGCTCGATTCGGGAATTTTTCGGCCAGATAAATCGCATCAGATTCCAGAGCGAATGCCTGGATAGCTCGACGGCAGCTGAAGAAACGGCGGCGCCCCCAATCTTGCCCGCGCCACCCCAATCCGCCGATAAGAAGAAAGTTCGGGAAAAAGACGAAGCGGCTTTGGAGGCGTTTCGACGCCGCTCTATGTCCTGTCCACAATCTACCACCGCCCTACGCCCCGCTGCACGGCTGGTTGCTCTTAACGCTGGTGGTGCGGCTGACAATGCGGGTCAGAGAAATGGACGCAAACTGAAGTGGCGAAAGGAGGAGACTACCTCTCAGGTATTTAGGCTACGTAATGTACGTACATGGGATACGGTTGAGGGTTAAAACTGGAGTTTGGGGACATTCTGGGGACATCATAGCAAGCTGAAATAGCTCGTGACCAAAATAGCTATGATAAAGTGCAGTATCGCACCACCCGTTGCTTGTAATACGACACCCAGCCCAGCTGTGCTAGTACTGGTAGAGGAAGCTTGCAGCTTGATGTCCGCTATCCACTGTACAGTATTACGCTGCACTACGTGCACGGTGTACCTAACATAGGTGATGTTTTTCCCCCAAGGAAAGCTGAAGAGTAATTGTTTGTGACTATTACCGTTTTTTTGCAGCAAGATCAAACGGATGCAGCTGAGCAGGCGGTGACGTTTCCTCCGTCCCTTGAGCAGCGAGAGGAAGAGCGACCGCGTAAGACGACGGTGGAGAGACGCGACAGCGGTCAAGAGTCCATGTCCGTTGAGGCCGCCAGCTCCATCACTGCGGGAGGAGAAAGGGCAGGAGCGGGTGCGTAACCTCTATGAGTCGTTAGGGACCATGCACAAGTTACGTCAGGTGGGAGGGGAGGGGGTCCCCTTCCCCTGGCCCAGCCTCTGACGTCAGTCTGACGGGGGGTACGGCCTTTGGGCCAATTCTGATGCTCTTATGACGGGGAGGGGGTACCCATCCATTTCGGCTGAAAACCACCTGACGTAATCTCTGCATGATTCCTTATTACATCTCTAGAAAGTAATAGAAATTATTACTCCGTAGTGGATGGAGTCAAGAAGGAAAATTTATGCCAGATGTGTTGCCAGGGAATCGAACCCTGCCGAACCTATCGCGTTCCAGGCGAGCGCCCTAACCATTTGGCTATACACCTGAATGACCTCGGTCACACAATTTCCCCTTTGATCATGTGACAGCGAGTTGGTGGAAGTAAAAGTGTGAAGTGAGCCTTGCCTGGTGTTGCAGCTTTGGGTCAACTGTTGGAGGAGGCGACGGAAGAGGAAGAGGAGGAAGAGGTGGTAAAGTGGCGACAGCGATGCCCCTACATGCCAGTGCTCTCCAGGTTCCTGCCAGTAGCAGCAGAAGCACAACAGCAACGCCAGTCTACGCCTGCGCCAGTGCACCAGAGTAAGTCAGTCAGTGGGGCGCTACACACGTGGTGAGTTAGCTCACGGTGAATTCACGGTGAGTTTGAACTTCTAAGTTTTGTTTTACGCGTTGAGCATTCTCACTTGCTCCCAAAGCGCCAAATTTTTCTCCGGTGTTCACAAGTGGTGAGTTTTAAACTCACGGTGAATGCACCGACCTCGCTATGCTTCATCATATACTTACGGGGAGTTTCCCTTGAGTTTACTCACCACGTATGTGGCGCACTAGTCAGTGCACCACACGGAGAAGCCGTTTTCGTTAAGGAGTATGCAGTGGTGTACGTACTACGTATACGTATGGCAATAGCGTCCGAGGCCGCTTGTGTACACTTAAACTAGTTCTCTAGGTACATATGTAAGGCGAGTTTAGCCATCTGTCCTTGGACCGGCACGTGGTCGTGTTCCAAAAAGTCCACAGCTGTGACCGAGGGTAGCGGATTCGATTCCCGTTCAGTCCTATTTCTCCCCCCCCCCCCCTTCGAGGCCCGGCTATTGCTGCCATACGAAACGCGGCACGTCACAGCAGAATATGCACGAAGTACAAGACACACGCCCATGAGCATGGCTACAAAGGATATTGGCTACAGTAGGTTGATTTTTGGGTATTGCTGTCTTCTTTTTAGCCGCTGTGGAGTTGGAATGCGAGCTACAGCGCAAGTATCTGCAGTGCGTGAAAGAGGCGCAGGAGACGGAAGCCCGGATCATGACGGAGCTGGGTCTTCAGCCAATCAGCAACCTCCTGGATCAGGAGTCGTCGGATGAGAGCGATCCAATGGTTGCGCAGCTGAAGAAACTGATGACGATGACGTCATCTGGTTCCGCTCCGATGATTGGAGGAGGAGGAGGCGGCAAGAAATCGGCTGCTTCTATGGAGAAACTAAACGATCAGCAGCAGCAGCAAAGAGGAATGAACAGTAGCGGCAATGTTGGAGAGGCTGCGCTGGCTCTGGCGGAGATTTATCGAGCTCGCCTGCGACTGACGAGACAGGAGTTGGCCTACGAACGCTTTCGACGCATCCTACACGCACAGAGGAATAGTCGGCTCTTCGGTATGTATGTGATGGGGTAAACCCGACCATGGGAAAATCCGGGGCACCTAAGCTTCAGGACTGCATATCTATCAATCGATTCCTTGGACTCGTCCTCTTTCAAATGAGCTATTTGGTTCGTCATTTGCTGAAACAGCGAGTTAACAAGAGCTTAGACCGGATTTACCCCATGGCCGGTTTACCCCATAGTAACCTAGTGTGCGTGGGTTTTGCACCAGGAATACGTGCGTAAACTATTCCAACCAAGCCTTATCATGTTGACGCCAATAAAAGACAGCTAGATCGGGTGATTGAGCTAGTTTTTGTTGTGTTTTTTACATGGTATTGCTGCTGTCGGATTACACGTGAAACATGAACGGTTTTACCCCCTACAGTACCTAATATTTTCACAGGCCTCCCGTGCTGTATGCTGTGTAAATGCGACTAAGTGTGTTGTGTTGCAGGACGGATGAAGTGTGAAGCGGGTGTGGAGGCGGCGTTGGCGGCGAGTAAGGAGCAGGTGCAGCTGCAGGAGATGGAGATTCGCCGCTTCATGTTCGCCTGCTCCCAGCTGAGACGCGAGAAGAACGAGCTGAGCGAGAACTTCGCCGCCAAAGAGTACAGTCTCAGTCGACAACTGCAGGATAACATCAACGTGTGTAACTGTGTACGCAGTACTAACTGGTAGCTGTGCGTGTTTGTATGCGTACGAACGTACTCGTACTAAAATAGGTATTCTGTATGTAGGGTAAGAAGGGGAAAAAGCGGGCCATCTAGCAATGCAACTTGCCACATAACTTAACACACATATCGCCACCTGGTGTCATTGTTGGAACAACAACCAGTCTTTCAGCTGAACTGTCGGTTTGTTGTCCGTTTATTGCCCGTTTATGTATGCGTCTTGTCGGTTTGTTCTTGTTGTCCGTTCGTCAACAAACCGACACGCCCATATATAACCGGACAACAATATGTTGTCAAAAATGACGCCAGGTCGCGGTGTTCGTAAAGTCCATCACTGGCCGTTTGTCCAGTTCCTCCTGAAGATAGTGCAA
This sequence comes from Epsilonema sp. ZAB3_2, assembly GCA_030247985.1. Taxonomy (NCBI): domain Eukaryota; kingdom Metazoa; phylum Nematoda; class Chromadorea; order Desmodorida; family Epsilonematidae; genus Epsilonema; species Epsilonema sp. ZAB3_2. The sequence goes on from JASAMW010006587.1 coordinate 20,686, forward strand.
GTTGAAATTAACACATACCCCGAGGAGGCGTCATTGTTGGCAACAGGAAACAGATTTTGTTGTCCGTTTTGATATGGTGTTGACGGAACGGACAACAAACCGACAACAACTTGTTGTCCGTTTGCTGTCCGTTTTTGTACCGTTGTTGTCTGAACCGACAAAACCATACAAAAACGGACAACAATTGAACGAGTTGTTGACAACAATGACGGCTCCTCGGGGTATGGGTTAACTAGGTTTCCCCCTTCCCACCATACACCAGTCAGACGTGGGCCTGGGGGTGAGGGGGGGTATGTTGAACGCACCCCCACCCCTACCTCTCCATACCCCCACCCGTACCCCCAGGAAAAATGAAAAGCAACATACCCCCGCGTACCCCCAGAAAAAAAACAGCACTACGTATCCCCACCGCGTAACCCCAAACTTGAAATCAGCAGTTTGTCTGCCAGGACACGTACCCCCACCCTTTTTTCCTCTGGCTTACATCCATGCTCAGACTTTTTACATACTCCACAAAGTGCATGCCTTGTCAAGAATTGTTGTTTGTAGTTGCACAATGTTTTGAATAGTTTTATATAATGGTTTATCCCTATCATTCTAGACAAGTTGCTAAAGTATTCAACAGTGGAAATTCGATTCGAACACATACTTACACACCACTCTTATCAACCCACCACTGCATTTTGTATAAATATTACAAGTTGCACAATAAAAACTGTTGCACTGTGTGCAAAAAAACATTGCTCATTTTTTTCTGGGGATAGATATAGACTTTGTGGAGTTATGTAGCACACCATTTACAGTTGGGGGTATGTAAATATGCTGGGGGTACGTGAGGTTTTTTTCTTGGGGGTACGTAAAAAATCTGGGGGTACGTGGCCAAAAAAATTTTTTTTGGGGGGGGGACGCAACACCCCCCCCCCCCCACTTTTGACCTCCTGCATACCCCCACTGACAGACCCCCACCCTCAAAACCGTGCCCACGTCTGACCAGTGGCTGTATATGAGGTCCCAGCTCGGTTGGTTTCTGCCTGTGCAGACGAAGGAGTTGTTGGAGCAGAAGGTGGCTCTGTTGCGGAAGGAGCTGGACGCCTTCGCGACGGAGAACGTGCGCCTGCGGGCGGAGGCGGGCAGCCTGCGCCAGGAGCGCTTCAACGCCCGCGCCGAACTCGACCGAGTGCGCGCCGTCCTCCAGGAGACGCAGCGCGAGCTGGACGGCGCCCAGCACGGCTCGCATGCTGCACTGCTCCAGACGGACAGAACGGAAGCCGAGGAAGCGGAGGCGAGGTAGGGTACTGTGGGGTAAACTAGGCCATGGGAAAATCCGGCCACCTAAGCTTCAGGGCTGCATATCTCAGCAACCAATTGACCGATTGAGACTAGTATGACATCATTCGATTCCTTGTACTACTCTCCTCTTTCAAACGAGCTATTTGGTTCATCGTTTGCTGCAATAGCAGGTTCAAAGGAGGTTGTTAGGTGGTCGGGTTTACCCCATGGCCGGGTTTAGCCCATAGTACCCTATTAGGCCTACGTTCGTTCGTTGGCGTACCTTTTTCACTGCTTGAACTATTATTGCTCCCTCGGTGGTCGCAAGGTGCTCCAGTTTTTGTGTAGTATTTAGTGAAAGTTTGGATCGGTGCCTGCGGGGTCGTCGACCTTGTTCAATCATCTGGGAGCGGAAAAGGAGCGAGTGAATAGAAGAACTGACAGCAAATGACGTCGACTACCCCGCGGGCACCGATGCAAACTTTCACTAAATATCGCGGGGTCGCTATCGACCAACCCAATCGCGTTGCCGCAACTCGTAAATGACGTAACGTGCAATGCTTGTTCGGAGTGTCGTAAATGACGTAACGCGCAATGCTTGTTCGGAGTGTCGTAAATGACGTAACGCGCAATGCTTGTTCGGAGTGTCGTAAATGACGTAACGCGCAATGCTTGTTCGGAGTGTCGTAAATGACGTAACGCGCAATGCTTGTTCGGAGTGTCGTAAATGACGTAACGCGCAATGCTTGTTCGGAGTGTCGTAAATGACGTAACGCGCAATGCTTGTTCGGAGTGTCGTAAATGACGTAACGCGCAATGCTTGTTCGGAGTGTCGTAAATGACGTAACGCGCAATGCTTGTTCGGAGTGTCGTAAATGACGTAACGCGCAATGCTTGTTCGGAGTGTCGTAAATGACGTAACGCGCAATGCTTGTTCGGAGTGTCGTAAATGACGTAACGCGCAATGCTTGTTCGGAGTGTCGTAAATGACGTAACGCGCAATGCTTGTTCGGAGTGTCGTAAATGACGTAACGCGCAATGCTTGTTCGGAGTGTCGTAAATGACGTAACGCGCAATGCTTGTTCGGAGTGTCGTAAATGACGTAACGCGCAATGCTTGTTCGGAGTGTCGTAAATGACGTAACGCGCAATGCTTGTTCGGAGTGTCGTAAATGACGTAACGCGCAATGCTTGTTCGGAGTGTCGTAAATGACGTAACGCGCAATGCTTGTTCGGAGTGTCGTAAATGACGTAACGCGCAATGCTTGTTCGGAGTGTCGTAAATGACGTAACGCGCAATGCTTGTTCGGAGTGTCGTAAATGACGTAACGCGCAATGCTTGTTCGGAGTGTCGTAAATGACGTAACGCGCAATGCTTGTTCGGAGTGTCGTAAATGACGTAACGCGCAATGCTTGTTCGGAGTGTCGTAAATGACGTAACGCGCAATGCTTGTTCGGAGTGTCGTAAATGACGTAACGCGCAATGCTTGTTCGGAGTGTCGTAAATGACGTAACGCGCAATGCTTGTTCGGAGTGTCGTAAATGACGTAACGCGCAATGCTTGTTCGGAGTGTCGTAAATGACGTAACGCGCAATGCTTGTTCGGAGTGTCGTAAATGACGTAACGCGCAATGCTTGTTCGGAGTGTCGTAAATGACGTAACGCGCAATGCTTGTTCGGAGTGTCGTAAATGACGTAACGCGCAATGCTTGTTCGGAGTGTCGTAAATAAATGACGTAACGCGCAATGTTGATGGGAAACCAATGTTGTTGTTGTTGTTGTTGTTTCTTTTGTTGTAGGAAGCGGACGGCGTTGGAGGGGGAGTTGGACGCGGAGCGGCGACGGCGGGCGACGCAGGAGGCGCGCGCGACGGCGGCGGAGACGGAGGCGGCGGCGCGGGGGCGCGCGCTGCGCCGCGAGAAGGCGCGCGCGGACCTCGCCGCCCGCAAACTCGCCGACCTCGAGGCCACCGCCTACCGACAGCTCCAGCGCCTCACCGAACTCAAGCGGCAGCAGGTTGGTATGTACTGTGTGTAGGGTACTGTGGGGGAAAGTGGGACACGGGGGTAGTGACCGCAACAAGTAAAGTACTTTTACTTTTACCGGTTACCGGCACCCATTTTTGCTGCCGGTAATTACTTTACTTTTACTGTTACCGGACACCCTTCGAAATTCGTACTTTTACTTTACCGGCAATTTGAAAATTTTACCGGTACCGAAAAAATTTGGCAAAAGTAAAAAAGTAAATTTTGCCAATAATTTAGCTGCACAACACTGGCTGCGAAACGTTTTAGTGCATGTTTTTGGTATGAATACTCAAATTTTCTTCTATATAATGAATGCGTACATACATACAGTACATAAATTTATATACATACATGCATACATACGTACAGCATGAGCATACGTACATATTGAAGCAACTGAACACACAATATTTACCATACCAACTAAGTACAGTAGCACTGACTGGTAAAAAACCCCTCAGAAAACCTCCGAAATATGTATGTTTTTACTTTTTACTTTACTTTTTACCGGCAGCAGTTTACCTTTTACTGGACATTGAGCAGCTTCGGTAAAGTAATTACTTTTACTTTACCGGCTTTTCCTAGTCCCGCCGGTAGGTACTTTTACTTTACCGAAATTTTCAAAAGTGCAAGTAACGGTCACTACACGGGGGTAAACCCCGACACCTATAAAAGCAACTCCAGCACCTCAAGAGGCAGCAGGTTGGTATGCTTGATGTGTAGGGTGCTGTGGGGGACAGTGGGACACGGGGGTAAACCCCGACACCTATAAGCAACTCTAGCACCTCAAGAGGCAGCAAGCAGGTTGGTATGCACTGTGTATAGGGTACTGCATCTGCGTGACTGACTGCCTATGCATGCATTGATGCTACTGACTGCTAACTGTGGTTCATGTTTGCGTGTGTATGCTTGCCATGTACAAATTGGGCTACTGTGGGATAACCCGGCCATGGGGTAAGCCCAGTCACCCAAGCTCAATTGAACTGTCTGGTTCAACAATTGATGAACCAAATAGCTCATTTGAAAGAGGAGCGTTCAAAGAATCGACTGGCGCAATAGTTGTCTCAATCGGTCCATTGATTGCTGAGATATGCAGTCGAGAAGGAAAATTTGCCGGATGTGCCAGGGAATCGAACCCGCCTGGACCTCTCGCGTTCTTGGCGAGTGCCATAATTGCGGATTTTCCCGTGGCCGGGTTTACCCCACAGTACCTTATTACTAATAGTACAATATTGGCAAAGGTTTCTCACTGCTGTGCCTGTACTGTACAGGAAGGAGCTGAGCAGTTGCACGGTCAGCACCTAGCGGCCTTGGAGCAGAAATATCAGGCCATGTTGGCGGTGACACAGCGCCAAGAGGCCCACATCTCCGACTTGTACCGCGCCATCGAAGAACTCACTGAGAACACGGCCCCTGCAAGTGCCAGTGCAAGGGGAAGACCGATTCAGATACCCGATCGGCCGGAAGCAAGAGAGATCGTCGCTTCCTCCTCATCCTTCGGCGCTGGTGGTTCCACCAGCATGGACTTCTACAGAGAGAGGAACGACAGCGTCGCTTCCTTGTGATTCTACCTACGTACGTACTACCAAAAATATATAATTGGGGTTAGGGGAAGAATGGAGCACACAGTGTAAACGAACCAGGGCATTCCTGACTCATATTCGGTCCTTTTTATTGGTTTTCTAAAAATACGAAACCTTTGTAAAGGATATCATTTACAAAGGTTTTTACGAAACCAATAAAAAGGACCGAATATGAGTCAGGGATGCCCTGTTTCGTTTACACTAGGTGTGCTCCATTCTTCCCCTAACCCCAATTTTATATTTTTGGTACTACGTATCTCTAGCACAGTGCGGGGTACAGTCATTCGTGCCAGAAAGGCATCTGGTTGCCCTATCCCTGGTTGGTTATCTTTGTTTGACAGAGGCATGCCGCGTTCACTATACATTCCGTACGACGTATCGAGGGGTACATGGCACACCGCAAACAACCATGTACTCCAAGATAAGCCGTACGGACGCATGGTGAACGCGGCAGCAGACGAAGCAGGGAAATGCAAACTTCGTTCAGACAGAAGAAAGCGAGGATCGTAATTTACACGCGTTCACTACTTTGCAGCCTTTTAAACAGGAGATAAGGATGCATGAGATGGCCCGAAAACGTACCCTGCACGACCATACCGAATATATGTCATAGGTGCGTACCGTCGTGTTTGTGGAAGACTATGAGGAAGAGGAATAAATTTTATTTTGATAATAGGTGATCGAATTTTGCCCTCCGGCGTAATTTCGCATTTCGGTGAAGAGACCATACAGTTGACGTCACGGTGTTATTTTTATGGGTCATGTCTTGTCATGTTGCAATGTGTATAAAGTACATGCGTACGTATGCACATAGTACGCGATTCGGTTTTACGTGTAAGATGCCGGTTTGATCGTCCTTTATCGACTCGACACAGTCACATGAGCTGTCACTGTAATAATTAAGAAACGTTTTCTGTAACGGTTGCATAGTACGTGGATGGGGGGTATTTTTGGAAATCGAGATAATATGCCTATCGGATTCTCCATCAAAAACTGCATATGTGGATGAATTTTGGAAAAAAAATTTGTTCAGGCATCATCGAGATATTGATGGGTAAAGGCTGGAAGGTCGCATTTTGCCGTTTTTCAACTTTTTTAGCCATATTTCAGCAACCAGAGTGTGTAGCGGGCTACAATTTGGCACACACATACATCCCATAGGGATCCATGTCTGGACCAAATTTGAGCCCAATCCGCCACTTGTACAGCGAGATATAGCGTCAGAAAGCTCAAATTTACGTATTTTGCACCTGTTGCAAATTCGGTTATATGAATACCACGGCGCGAATACATGCCCTGCACGGGGTAAAATTTTGAGAGGAAGTAGAGAAGGGTTAGGCCTACAACTTTTAGTACTACCGCAAAAATTCTCTATGTTTACAATTGGGACTACAAAGCTCTTGAAAGTGGAAAAATTCGGCAAAAATGTTCCCGCCTTTTTTATTATCCAGGATAAAAGAGCAATACCACTGAAATTTTTTCCTCATAAGTAACCTATCTTATGTAGAATTTGATGTAGATTTCAAAAATAAAATTGGCTTTTCCAAAAAACTTAACCCTTACCCAAAAATTCTCAAAAATATACAATTTTTGCACAATTATATGCTAGGGGTTAAATTTTTTGGGGAAAACGATTTTATTTTTGAAATCTACATCAAATTCTACATAAGATAGGTTACTTACTAGGAAAAAATTTCAGTGGTATTGCTCTTTTATCTTGGATAATAAAAAAGGCGGGAACATTTTTGCTGAATTTTTCAACTTTCAAGAGCTTTGTAGTCCCAATTGTAAACATAGAGAATTTTTGCGGTAGTACTAAAAGTTGTAGGCCTAACCCTTCTCTACTTCCTCTCAAAATTTTACCCCGTGCAGGGCATGTATTCGCGCCGTGGTATTCATATAACCGAATTTGCAACAGGTGCAAAATACGTAAATTTGAGCTTTCTGACGCTATATCTCGCTGTACAAGTGGCGGATTGGGCTCAAATTTGGTCCAGACATGGATCCCTATGGGATGTATGTGTATGCCAAATTGTAGCCCGCTACACAGTCTGGTTGCTGAAATATGGCTAAAAACGTTGCAAAACGGCAAAATGCGACCTTCCAGCCTTTACCCATCAATATCTCGATGATGTCTGAACAAATTTTTTTTCCAAAATTCATCCACATATGCAGTTTTTGATGGGGAATCCGATAGGCATATTATCTCGATTTCCAAAAATACCCCCCATCCGCGTACACTACAGCCTACTCTCAATCCTTACAGAAAACGTTTCTTAAATTTGTTTCTTCCGCAATCCGTACCTGACCTGTCAGCAGTGCTATTAGGCAATGAACGAGTGGGACGAATCCTTTGAACGAAACCGAAATGACAAACAATACTACTGTAATCGTAATGCCGCGTTTATAACCCCCTCGAATATAACCCCCCTGATCGGCCACTAAGCTCATTTGCCCTCGTATAACCCCCTATCATAAACCGCGAACGACGAATAAAAATCAATGTTTTTGTGTTGAAAACGCGGATAAAACACCGTTTTGCTTCGTTTTACGCACAAACACCGCATCTGACAGCTTTCCTTACACTTTCAACCTGACGAACAAAGGTACGCCTTCATGAAAAAGGTTACTTATGGCAATTTCTGAGCTGCTATGAGTCAGTTTTTACCAGGTTTCAGGTTATTACTTCAGAAAACACCACAAATAAGGTCAAAAATGAGCTCAGGAGGTCAAAAAACCCATATTGGGCGCTGTTGCAAAATGCCTTCGCATTAGAGTACTGGTAGGTATATACTGTACATACAGTATGTGTAGTGTGTCTGTGTAACATTGCGTCCAACCCTGAAAAATCCAATTCAATCGATGTAAGTCAGTGGGTTTGGACATGCATGATCGTTTAGTATGGGAATTTTGTGGTCATGCAAGTCCACGAATTAGCGTTTAAGCTGGAATTATCGTTCGGACTTGCATGAACGGGCAAATTTGACCACGAAATGTTCAAGTAGCGCAAACGGTGCATGTTGTCGTTGGAACGGAGTCGCTCACGCCGAGCGTCGGAACGGAGGGAAAAGCCGGGAATAATTATTATGGCGTTGCTGAAGCAGGAGAAAGGAACTTGACCAGATTTTCGGCATTGGGGGTGTGGGTTATTGCGGGAATCGGAAAAGGGGAATGACAATATGGGGTCCAAAATGTTCATCATATCAAGGCGAATCAACTTTATCATTTTCAGGTTGATGCTTCAAGTTCAGATGCACTATTGTAAATACTCAATCCGTCAGCTGCTTTAGGGTAACAACTCTGGTCATAGAAGATGCTCCCTCATTTGTGAGCTATTTTCAATTGCACTTTTGATCCAAAATATTTCACGTAAAATTTTAAAAAAATATTTCACGTAAAATTTCATTAAAAAATCTTTCACGTAAAATTTTTAAAAAACATTTCACGTACAATTTCATAAAAAAATATTTCACGTAAAATTTTATTCAAAAATATTTCACGTAAAATTTCATAAAAGTATTTCACGTAAAATATTTCATAGAAAATTATTGCATGTAAACGTAAAACGTCCTCTGTTTTTACATGATACATAAACTTTTTTACATCATTCTACTTCACTGCAATGCAAACAAAGGACCGGAAAAAAATTTTGTAAATTAGAAACTTTATTATCCAACATTTCATGCATGCTTCTCTGACGTGAAAGATAATATGGTACTCTGAGCAATATGAATTCAGTGGACTAAGCTGAAGTGATGGGTCATCTGTGAAGCCTCAGCTGTCTAGGACAGGCTGGTATTGGTTTATTATAGGATACCCTGTGCATCACGCATAAAAATTTTTGTTGTTCACGTAAAAAGTTTAGGCTGGGAAAATTAAAAGAGCCGCATAAAAGCGCATGGTGTATTCTGAGCCTGAAGCTTTCAAACTGAAATGACACTCTGATTGATTAGCTTGGAATCGTTTCTTTGGCTCCCTGCAAATAAATTTCCCGCCCCCGCGTTCCCCTCAAATACCCCTGCCTACTTCTTTTCTTCCTGTTTCGATTACTGTATTTTTGGGTGCATAGTCCCATGGGGCTATACAAAAATCGAGAGGTCTGATGGAGGGGGGGTTATACACTGGAGGGGATATATACACTGGGGGATATACACTGGGGATATACATGAGACAAAATTTTTGTTTGTGAGTGGCGTGTAGAGGCCTGTTTTTGAGGTTAAAAGTACGTGTTTTAGGGCATAGTCGTGGTTAAAACAGGGTTATTCTAGTACAAGACATGCTCAGCTAAGCTTATAGGCATGGTAGCATGATGGTGTAGGAGTAGCTGTAGCTACTATGCACTCAGATAGAAAGGAGAATAATGTTGAAGAGTGCTTCTCTGGAAATGTACCTTAGACACCTTGTTGATGATGCAGCATCCGATTTTCGTGCTTGTTGAGGCTTCCGCTTCACTTTCCAGGCCGCTGTTCCATTGAGAATCTCCTGAAAATTCAGAAATCGGGTGGTAGGCCCTTTTGTTGCCCCCTTTGTGCGAAGCAGTTTTCCTGAACAATCTTACCATCGTTCGACGTCTCTTGATTCAAGGAATTCCGTTCTGGCCATGCCCCTTCGATATTTCGAAATAAATATATTGAATTCGTCGATGAGAAAATTGCGAGTTCCTTTTCTTTTTCGTTTCTTATTTTGCGCGCCGCGCGCACGACGGAGCACGTACTCCTAGAGCTCGCGCTCCGCTTCGCTGCGCCTAGGAGTACGTGCTCCGTCGTGCGCGCGGCGCGCAAAAAAAGAAAGAAAAAAGAAAAGGAACTCGCAATTTTCTCATCGACGAATTCAATATATTTATTTCGAAATATCGAAGGGGCATGGCCAGAACGGAATTCCTTGAATCAAGAGACGTCGAACGATGGTAAGATTGTTCAGGAAAACTGCTTCGCACAAAGGGGGCAACAAAAGGGCCTACCACCCGATTTCTGAATTTTCAGGAGATTCTCAATGGAACGGCGGCCTGGAAAGTGAAGCGGAAGCCTCAACAAGCACGAAAATCGGATGCTGCATCATCAACAAGGTGTCTAAGGTACATTTCCAGAGAAGCACTCTTCAACATTATTCTCCTTTCTATCTGAGTGCATAGTAGCTTATGACCAGCTTACATAGGTAGGTTAGGTACCTTCCAGTACATGGGGGGTTATACACCAGGGGATATACACAGGACAAAATTTATTTTTTTGCCAATGGGGGTTATACACTGGGGGATATACACCCAAAAATACGGTGACCCACACTGCATTACTCTCTAATGCCAAAGATCTGGTCAACTGTGACCTTCCATACTTTCATAGTTCCTTCTCCTGCTTCAGGAACCACAATAATTATTCCCGGCTTTTCCCTCCGTTCCGACGCTCGGCGTGAGCGACTCCGTTCCAACGACAACATGCACCGTTTGCGCTACTTGAACATTTCGTGGTCAAATTTGCCCGTTCATGCAAGTCCGAACGATAATTCCAGCTTAAATGCTAATTCGTGGACTTTCATGACCACAAAATTCCCATACTAAACGATCATGCATGTCCAAACCCACTGACTTACATCGATTGAATTGGACTTTTCATGGAACGGGCGGTAGTGAACAATAATGTTGCAATGTGCATCGTATGTATGTAGGCCTACCTATGTACTTCGTACATAAGAGAAAGGATGTAGTCCGCCCGTCGCAAAACATACACCGATAAATCAATAGTCCCATCTTTACGAAATCGCTCCAGTTCGATTCCGTAACCAGGCCACTGGCGGCAGTCAAACTTCATCAGTTTGTACAGGTGATACCGTAGAACGGTTTGTTTTGTTACAATATCCCATATACTTACGTACTGTACCGGTGTATCGATTGCTTTGATATCATATACGAAAACGCTATTACGATGAAGCTGCTTTGGTTAGCGAGCCTGGTAGTGATGACCATGAAATGCGTATATGGCTGTAGTGTTGGGACAGCAACTACAACAACGAGCACTAGTACAACAACTACTACTACTTCGACTACAACTTTAAGCGGTACGAAAATAATAATATCGAAGCAGGGGTAGGAGGAGCCTTGCTGTTTTATCGGGGTATCTTACATATTGTACATACCAGCCCGGAGGTTGCTTAAAACATGGGTGGATTGGATACAGTAATAAAATAGTTCAAGTAGATTCAAGCCGACAGATGATCAAGTCAAGTCGAGAAGGAAAATTTGCCGGATGTGCCAGGGAATCGAACCCCGGACCTCTCGCGTTCCAGGCGAGTGCCTTAACCATTTAACTACACACCCGGACGACCGCAGTCGCACAAGTTTCCTTCTGATCATGAGACAGCTAGCCGGCAGCAGCAGCTTCATTTACGAAACTCCCCTGGCCTATGCATAAAACAGCAACAACAGCAATAGCATTTTCCAATCCGTTCCAGGATGTCAGTTCAGTTTCCGCGGGACTGGGGCGATGGATAGTACGGACGACATTTTCATGTCCGCCACCACCACCCCGACCACCCCGAATCCGTGTCCGAACGCTGCGGGTGCCTGTGCCACCGCCTGTTCCTGCACCATGTCCTCGGGCGGTTCCGTGACCGTCGATCGAAGTTCGACCGCTTGGGACTGTCCCGCTTTGGCCCCCAGCCCTCTCGTCGCCATCACCGATACCGGCACCGGCACCTGTTCCGTCAATGCGGCTCCGGCCGCTGGTCAATCCTTTACCCTCAGCTGCACTGCCGGTACGCTCACGGCCACAGGACTGCTTAACACTATGGATGGCTCTGCTGTTACTCGCAGCTCTGTCACTTTCATCGACTGTCCTGCTACTGCAGCCACTTGTAACTGATAAATGTGCATCCAGTAAATGTAGTATGTTATCAGTTGTAATCAGTGCCTGTCTGGCTAGGGGCTGCTGTATGTAGCACGGTTTACACGCTTTTCTTGTCAGTTGTATGGAGGTGTGTGCGTGGCACTACATTTTCTGGCTTGTGTAATAGGTTGTCTTGCGTAACTTGTAGCATGGATCCGGTATGCCAAAGGATGCTAAGTTTTCTTTTGTGCGTGTACTTCATCTTCCTCTACCTCAAACAAGTTACAGTACTACTGCTTTCTTCTATTGCGAATTAGTCAGTGTTTCATTCTACCTCACTCTGCCCATGTCTTGTGCAGTTGCTTTTTCCTGTGTTGTAGCACTGGTACGTTTGTGTTTTGTGATGAGCGGTATGGTATGTGCCATGATGTGTGCTGTTCTTTCAGCAGCAGTTATTTATACAGAGTGTCTCATAATAAACCGTCCACCTTTCCGTGCATGTAACTCTGGAGCCACATCTTAGATTTTCATGCGGTTTTTTGTATTTTGAAGCCAAGGCTTCATCAAGTAAGTGTACAAAATTTCAACTATGTGGTCCACATACTTCGGAGACTACGACGGTTTGAATCTCGAAGCTCAAAATCGACGTTTTCCTTTACTATGGAGAAAATATCGGTTTTAGTTTTTCAAGATACCCTGTTTCATGCGTTTGCTATGCTGGCACTGGGGATAATGCGTGAGATACACATTTCCTAGCATTTTGGGACATCTTTCTTCATTACGAGGCTAATTTTATTATGAATCATGCTCAGAATTACCCCTAAATCGGCACTACAAGTTCGAAAAACCTTGTTTTTGACCGCTGGAGGAAAAAAATGTTCGAGGAGCTTCCACTGGGCCTAGGAAGCTAAAATTTTGTACACATCTCAGTTGAAGCCTTGGCTACAAAATACAGAAAACCGCATTAAAATCTATAGTGTGGTTCCAGAGTTACATGAACGGGAAGGTGGACGGTTTATTATGAGACACCCTGTAGTATATTATCTACCCATACGTACGAATATATTTGCAATATTATTGCAGTAGCAGTATCAGTGCAGCTGTACTTGTATTTTCTTGGTATTGTATGATATGCGTACTTACTTACTGTATTGTAGATAAGATATAGGACTAGGTATAATAATATAGCCTACATACGTTTAGTTACGCGTACACGTGCTTGCTATGTGCAGTTACGAACACATTGGTACGAACCGATTCAGATACGTACGTATGTACCCGATGGGCCGGAAGCCAGAGAGAGTGTGGCTTCCTGTCCTCTTTCGGCGCTCGCGTCTCCTGTATGGTTAACAGAGAGAGTGTAATGTACGACTTGTGTAAAGTGTAATCATAACGTCATTAATGTTCAGACTTGGTTGTGTAAAAATGTCGTTTCTAGTGTTCAGACTTGTGTAATGCAGATTGTCTATGCAATGACGAGGACCGTTTATGTATGTACTGTACAGAAAAGGAAGAGTAAACGAAAAAAAACTGTGTCAAAATAGAAGATTGTCAGTCACCCGCCACGCAGATCATATCTTCTTTTGTTTACTGATCATTTTTTTTCTAGCTTCAGCCTGTTATAGAGTGCTTCTCTGGAAAGGCACCTTAGGCACCTTTTTTATGGTCCAGCAGCCGTTTTCCAAACATATTGAGCCTTCCGCATTACGTTGCTGACCAGTTTAAAATTTAACCCCTCCTGTATGCTGAGATATAGCTGCTGGTAGGCCCAAATTGCCCCTCACGTGCCCGCCACTTTTTTCAAAAGTTCTTACCATCATTCTACTCCATTTTCTTCGCTGATTTCGGTTTGGGGTATGCCCCTTCGAAATTTTGATCAGTATGCCATGATATTGTCGAAAACGAGGTAATTTTGGCTAATTTGATCATTTTCAAAATTTTTGTGGTGTATTTATCAAAATATCGAAGGGGCATGCCCCAAACCGAAATCAGCGAAGAAAATGGAGTAGAATGATGGTAAGAACTTTTGATAAAAGTGGCGGGCACGTGAGGGGCAATTTGGGCCTACCAGCAGCCATATCTCAGCATACAGGAGGGGTTAAATTTTAAACTGGTCAGCAACGTAATGCGGAAAGCTCAATATGTTTGGAAAACGGCTGCCGGACCATAAAAAAGGTGCCTAAGATGCATTTCCAGAGAAGCACTCTATAACAGGCTGAAGCTCGAAAAAAATGATCAGTACTACATACATGGGAAGCACATGTCAATAGAAACGAAACTCCGAAATAATGAGTGATGTAGTATTGGTGTTGGTGTACTGTATGTCACGTTTCCAGCTCCACTCATCAAAAATGCAACTTTCAACTTAAAAAATTGTAACATTTTCGCTACTAAAAATTCTTCCTTGAAGAGGTGTCACTGGCAAAATTATCAGAACTGGTCCAAATGATGTGCAATTGAACTCCTATGCTTCGAAACACCTCAAAAGCGCTGTTTTTTTTGCACAAAAACTCTTGATTTCCCTTGCTTTTCGCGGATTCTTTATGGGGCTATTCACGAGGGTAAATGACGTTAGTGGCCGATTAGGGGGATATACACGAGGGGCTATACACGGAACATTACAGTATTGTTATCGAAAGACGAAGGACTACTACTTCCGCCAGTTCCACGTAAAAAATACTGTTATGCGGGGAAACTTTTCAAAAATCAACCTAAAAATGCAAACCCCTTGTGTTCCAGCATTTGCATTTTTGAGTATGTTTTTGCAAACCACCGCACTTCCGCCTAACGGTGTTATTGTTTGAGAGTGTGCTTTTATACGATCAATTTGATACTTGAATTGACACCAGCGTATACTGAATGTTCGAATTTTAGTGTGTGCCGTGTGGTGCTGGTGAACGACGTACGACGCGTGTTGGTGTACATAGTTGTAAGTAAATAAGTGACTTATTGCCCCCAGGTGGTTTTGTTCACACGTATGTATGCGTATACAGTGCACCTGCACACGTCTGATGGACAATGCAAGCATTAGTTGGCAAAGCAAAAGCATAGCGGAAGGGTGACGTCGAATGGAACATGGATAAACTACAGCTGGTTAATAAAGCAGGAGGGTACATACGCATAGGTACTACGTCTACACTACGTTACGTAAGCCGTGAGAAAGAGCACTTATGTACAAAACAAAGATCAGCGGTACAGTAAGCTGCAGATCCTGCATTACAGAGAAGACCCTAGACAGACAGGCAGTACGAAACACCAAGGACCATTATCAATATCACCGACATGAAGCTTCTACTGATTTTGGCAGCCGGTAAGTATTGCTCTGTAGGTGTATGTACGTACATAGGTATCGGTGTCAATTGTGTATACAATACAGTTCGTTCGTTCAGTACATTACACTTTGTGCAGCTGGGTGTTGATTGTTCATTTTGAACGTAAAGGTTTTCGACTCTGTTTTAGTATGTGCGGCAGCATATGCACATCCGGTGGATGATTTTGTAAGTTCCTTCCTTTCCGATACTTCTAGACTAAAACAATAGACATGAGGAATTATTCAGCACATACACATAGTGTAGTGACACAAAAAGATGTTTGTTGTTTACTTATTATTTATTTGCGGCTAACGGCACGCACATCCAGCAAATTTTCCTTCTCGACATTACAAGTTTGCTAAATAGGAAAACATTTTTTTAGGAAGCCAACGTTCTTGGAATAAAAAGCCTACTCTGTCCAATCTGTTGCCAGCTGATCACCGCATTGGAACACGACGCCATTAACAATGAGGTTGGCACATAGCGGGTTCCGTGGGGTAAATGCGGCTGCTTTTATACTAGGTAGCGGGAAAACGCGGTCATCAGGCATTACTGGTGGTTAGGTTTTTCCCATGGCCGGTATCACGCATTACTAACTGCATTATGTAGCATATAGTATATGAAATAAGTAAAGGCAGACCTACATTGCTTATGTTACCAGGGAGCTCTAACGAACGCCATTCACGCGGAATGCGCTAAGATCGCGCCGAACAGCTGGCTGAGGGACATCTGCGATTTCGTGCTGGATCTCGCGGAGAAGAGTTTGTTCAAGTATCTGCAGCAGGACGCCAGTCCCATCGTAGTCTGCGATGCTCTGCGAATTTGTGGCAGTGGAAACCAATGCAACAATTAAGAGAGGAAGAAGGAATTAAGGCAAGGTTTCTGAGTCGTGTGAGAGTCTGAGTATAGAAGGCCGGACACCCTCAATATTTCACATTTCCTGTTCGGTTCATAAATAAGTACTACAACACATGGGGAATCGAATGCAAAAAACCGCATCTCAAAATTCGCCCTCGTTGACGAGTTATACATGCCCAAACCCTCCTGACCCATTTTAAGGCGAAAATTACATAAAATGCATTCTTTTTAGGTTCCAGTGGACGCAGCCGGCTGAAATTTTGTACACACATACCCCCTATGGGACCTTACCTGCAGGGAAATTTTTAGCCTTCTAGCCCTCTTCACACTGGAGTTATGGCGTTTTACAGTCAATTTCCATGCAAACTGGGGCTAGATTTTGTTAGGTTATATGCCTATAGCTCATTAGATACAGTACCGGCCGCTCTGAAAATTTTTATCCCTTTAGGTAACCCATTATAGTTTTCGAAAATACAAAAAGAAAAAATTCGGTAGTGGTCCATGAAAGAGAACGGTCCTCATGAACAGTGAAAAATTCAGGAAAAATTTTCCCGCCTTTTTCTACTATTCAAGATAAATGAGCAATACCACTGGAGCTTCTTCCTAAAAAGTAACCTATCTTATGTAGAATTTGATGTAGATTTCAAAAATAAAATTAGTTTGTCAAAAAAAATTAACCCTTACCCAAAATTCTCAAAAATATCTCAAAAATATACTACTTTTGCAAAATTATATGCTAGGGGTTAAATTTTTTTGAAAAACTAATTTTATTTTTGAAATCTACATAAAATTCTACATAAGATAGGTTACTTTTTAGGAAGAAGCTCCAGTGGTATTGCTCATTTATCTTGAATAGTATAAAAAGGCGGGAAAATTTTTCCTAAATTTTTCACTATTCATGAGGACCGTTCTCTTTCATGGACCACTACCGAATTTTTTCTTTTTGTATTTTCGAAAACTATAATGGGTTACCTAAAGGGATAAAAATTTTCAGAGCGGCCGGTACTGTATCTAATGAGCTATAGGCATATAACCTAAAAAAATCTAGCCCCAGTTTGCATGGAAATTGACTGTAAAACGCCATAACTCCAGTGTGAAGAGGGCTAGAAGGCTAAAAATTTCCCTGCAGGTAAGGTCCCATAGGGGGTATGTGTGTACAAAATTTCAGCCGGCTGCGTCCACTGGAACCTAAAAAGAATGCATTTTATGTAATTTTCGCCTTAAAATGGGTCAGGAGGGTTTGGGCATGTATAACTCGTCAACGAGGGCGAATTTTGAGATGCGGTTTTTTGCATTCGATTCCCCATGTGTTGTAGTACTTATTTATGAACCGAATAGGAAATGCGAAATTTTGAGGGTGTCCGTGAACAATGCACACACCAGGAAAACCTTGCCTTAAGGACACCGCGGCACGGCCACTGTGATTCTTGTGACTATTGCTGCCATGAAAAAGTGTTATGTGCGTTGTGTACGGTTTCAGATAATAATTAGGTATACGGTAGCCCTATGTTTGCCACAGTTCACTGTATGGCGCATGTGAGTAAAAGCCGGATGTCATGACAATATGATGATATACGACACGTTAATTCATTACATGTACCACACTCATCGAGCTATTAGGTATGTACTACGGTATGCTTGTACAACCCGGTCCGCGGTACGTACGTACGTAACGTACATATGCTGGCCGTAGGATAATTATAGGAATGTGAGGTATGTACAGGCATACATAAAAGATGGCAATAATAAATCACCAATTCATACCTTTATTAGAGAAAGAGATATTAGGTATCTATAACAATGTTTCCACCTTAACTAATGAAACGTAAACACGATGAATGCAACATACGCCGTTCTCCACTGCTCTATACGAAATGAGGCTTTGTTTATAGTCCTTATAAAGTTAGATGACCACAGCTTCACTCTGTAGCCTATAAGCTTCTGACGTGTTAAATCTGCACGCATCATGAACACAAGCAACAAGCAAGATTCTGGAAATACCACAGCAGAGAAAGCTAAGACGCTGCTAGGAAAGGATGAGCGTAGTTGGACGAAGAACTTCTTCGAGACTACGCATCTGCACGGTTTCTCCTTCATTCAACAGTCGCGTAGTTGGCCGGAGAGCCTTCTCTGGTATGCTCTTATCGTGGTCTTCTGTGTCACCATGGTTGTGGATGTGGTGAAGCTGGTAGGCCACTACGAGAAGCACGAAACGGTTACGGCAGTTGAGATGAAATTCAACAAAACCTGGCAGCCACCGGATGCTACGGTTTGCTTCAAGATGACAGCCTGGAATTTTCTGGGTTCAGGTATGTTGCATACGTACCACAATTTAAGTGTGTATGTGTATGGCTCCCGGGCGATAGGCTTTATAATTACCAGTGGCCCGTTACAGCTTCGCAGTAAAATCCCTTTGTAGATCTGGCAACCCTTTTACAAATCTGGCACCCTTTTGCAGATAAGGCAACCCTGTTGTAGATTGTGATCTGTCAACTTATTATGCATATGGCAACCATTTTGGGCAGTTGGCAGAAAGTTGCATATCTGGCAACTCTATCGCAGAGTTGGCAACCCTATGGCAGATTTGGCAACCCTTTTACTGCATAGACCTGACAACCATTTTGAACATATGGCAACCATTTTGCACAGCAGCAGGTGAAAACGGGGCATGTGGCAACCCGTTTTGCAGGTCTGGCAACCCTATTGCGCATTTAGAAATCTGGCAACCCTTTTGAAGATCTGGCAACCCTTTAGCGCATCTCGCGCTTTAGTCTCATGTGCACTTTCGGGCGTGACCATTTGCAAACGCTGGCTTGAAAACCTGCGTCGTTTGGTTTCTGCGGCATTTAGTACTAAGATATCGATTATCGATCGATTATTGGTGATCGGCTGATCAGATCAAAAATCTCAGGCCTTTCTGGCGTTCTCGGGGCCATAAGCTCTCGAAAGAGCACTGGATGGATGCTTTAGCTGTAATATTGAGTGAGTTATGAGTGAATCTGCGCGCTTTTAGTACTAAAATATCGATTATCGATCGATTATTGGTGATCGGCTGATCAGATCAAAAATCTAAGGCCTTCTGGCCGCCCTCGGGGTTATAAGCTTTCAAATGAGCCATTGGTCAACGCTGTAGCTGCAAAACTGAGCGAGTGTATAGCATCACACACACACAGACACACACACATCAGCCCTATTTGTTAGTAGATGTGGTTTGGTTTGGTCTTGGTGGTACCCTAACCTTCAGTACTTGCAGCAGAACCAGATAATTATTATTGTGGTTACGAAGTTTCAGTTTGGCCCCCTGTGGAACTCGTGGAAGCGGTGTTGTCGCAGTACGACAACCGGTCAGATTTCCTGGAGAGAGAACTGGATGCGCTCCTTTATCCAGTTGTACATGAATGGTTATCATATATCAGCTCCGGAGAGAGCAGCGATACCGACAACCCTCATGCCGCGGAAGAATTCATCGAACAATTGATCGAGGAACCTACAGAACAAGTCAACACTTCCATGGCGCTTGAACGTTACCTAATCCTGCAAAACATCAGCGTACTGGAGATGGCAACGAAATATCAAGAGCATCTGGCAAACAAGCTGTACATTCGCCTGTATTGCTGGATGACAACGACCGACTACGGAGCACTTCGGATTCGCGTCAAAACGCTTGCTCTCACGGTGATCGATGGATCTGGCAATATTTGCTACCGCATTCGCTTTCCCGTAAGCTTTTGCCTGCTTCTTTTAGAGTTCAGCAGCTGCGATTTCTTTGGATTTTACGTGAAAAATATAAAACCTAGTAAACGTACGTAACATACGTACTGGTTTACTGCACAAGAATTACTGCGTTATGGTTTTTTAGGCTATGACTCGAAACACTAACATGGAAAAGGGGCACGCGAGTTGCACTTTTCGCATGGAAACAATGAAGACTAAAGTGACGACATCTGATCCAACATCTCTGCGGTTTGGTGAAGGAGTAGGTCCGGAGGATGCTGTAGCTGGACCTGGAGAAAGCCGAGATGTGTTTCTGGAGATACGCGGCCACTTCAAAGCGCTCCAAACTGGACCAGATGAACGGAAACGCTGCTCCATGGAATTCACTCGACAGGAGAGTCGTGCAAATTGCCGGTTTGTACGTCACGTACGTACACAGTGGCCCGCTACAGACGTGCTCCGAGTTTGCTCCGAGTTTGGAATGAGTTTGTTTTGATCCGAAACGAACGTCACTTACTCACACGACTTCGAATTCCAAACTCGGTTGTTCACACGCACGTTCCGAAAAACGGAGCGAGTTCGGAGCGAACTCGGTGATTTTGCATGTTGAAGCATAGTCAGGGCTCCGAATTCGGAGCGAATTCGAAGTTCACGTATGTAGCGCCCCAGTGTGTAGGTATACAGTAAATTCATATATACTGTAATATCCGCGATTCAAGTGCACGTCGGGGAGGAAAATGCCGTCTCGTCTTTGTTTGCGGTTTCCAGAGTTGCGTTAATCCACAAGCTGTGCGGCTGCATTCCCTTCTCCTGGTCATTCGCCCATCTCGACAAAATGCAAGCATTCTGGAGCGCCACCTACGGACCCCGGACTCCCATTTGCAGCCTGTCTCACTACACCGCTTGCAGATTGGCCTACAACGGAAGCGATGACCAGTCTTGCGCCGAAGCTTGCTTGGATTTCTGCCACGTTTGGACATACGGTGTTTCGTCGCGTCTGTCGAAAAGTCAACCACTTCCATTCATCACCCAATTCCACCTCGTGTACGGTCGGTTTGTGTACCCTGAATATCGCGAGTACTACTCGTACACCTTTCAGCAACTGTTGGGAGCAATCGGAGGGACGATTGGGCTTTGGATGGGCGCCTCCTTCCTCAGCCTCATTCACATTTTGGTCTTTTGCATCACGCGCTTGAGATTGCGAAGGAAGGCTAAAGTAGCAGGTGAAGATCAACAAGCGATCGCAGTGAAAGCAGCAAGGGAGACGTACTAAAGAAAGGTCTTCTGTGAATTCGCATTTTTCTCCGTTCATTACGTATGCGCTAATTTAAAATGTTATCCTTGCCGTTTTTTATGCAACAAAAATAATACAAGCAATAATTGAATGAAATAGAATTATTCATAAGGTTCTGTACATTCCAGTTTTAGTAATCTACTCCGTATTATGCGATCTGCCTATACAAACAAAAATGTGCTCTAAAAGTGAGCAACATGGACATGCAACGATACACTTTACATCACCATACCCAGCTAGTGCAGATAAATAAATTGAGGAAGAGCCTGCACCGCTACCACATTAAAATGGCACCTGAATTGGCAAGTGGTTAAACGGAGAGCGACATAACGTGGATGGATACATACCAACCTACGTACGTACACGTACCTACGCCTCATGTACAGGGTGTTTCCTTTGGATATGAAATGTCGTTTGGGGTTATAACTTGGGAACCACAAGAGCTAAAACGCTGAAATTTTGTTTGCACATACCCAAGAACATGCCTAACTTTGTGTTTAGATTTCGTCTCAAAACTCTAATCTGAACAGATGGTATTGGTACCTCAAGTTTCGACCTCGAAAATCACAAGTTTTTGAATCAGAGCTGGTGTTCAGACGAATTCTTGTGGCATTTTTTTCAAAACGCTAGTCAAAACCTAATAACATGCCATGAATGGTATTATTTCCAGTTCGGGGGAAGCCTTCAGTTACTAAAACATAGCTTGTCCTGAAGAAAACCTAAAACAAAAAGTTGGGAAGTCAGATGGGGCGAACACTGACTTGCGATTCTAAAATCTTGTGATTTTTGCCATCAAAACTTCAGGTACCACTGTCTTCTGTTCGGATAAGAGTTTCGACTCGAAATTTTTACACAAGCCTAGGCATATTCTTGGGTATCTGCAAACAAAATTTCAGCGTTTTAGCTCTTGTGGTTCCCAAGTTATAACCCCAAACGACATTTCATATCCAAAGGAAACACCCTGTACAATATGTATGTACCTACGCCACCTCCACCACAGCAAAATGTGTATAGTTTGCAGATTGCAAACACGGTAGTAGCT
The DNA here is from genome assembly GCA_030247985.1 of Epsilonema sp. ZAB3_2. Classification (NCBI taxonomy): domain Eukaryota; kingdom Metazoa; phylum Nematoda; class Chromadorea; order Desmodorida; family Epsilonematidae; genus Epsilonema; species Epsilonema sp. ZAB3_2. Next base: position 42,601 of record JASAMW010006587.1, read on the forward strand.
AGCTATTACAAGCAGCATAGGGAAAGTCAGAGGGGAGAGTCAATCAAGCTTTTCTCGCTAACTCACGACCAAAACAGCTATGGCAGCTAAGTGTAATAGCAAACATATAGGCTACAACATAAGTACATACAACAGTGCGTAGCCTTTGTATGGGTGTCAAAAGTCCTGCAGTTAGCTTGCTGGAGAAAAGTAACTTTCCCAACGGGACCAAGGCAAGTAATGAGTAATCAGTAGAGCCATATCTCACCACGAACGTATTCACCCAATTTAGCGTGTAAATTAGTAGGTAAAGGCAATGTTGCGACAGAAAGTGAAGCAGCCGACGAAGTACAAATTGTGAAGAAGGAATGATCGTTCCCGTTTTCCGTTCTTCTACTGATCTTCTTCATCTTCTAGATGGAAGCGAACATCCGTGTAGTGCTTGTGCAGTTCCCTTTCCAGTTCCGCCGCATGTTCCGAGTCCCTGGTCTCAGCTACGCAACGCACCTATTGTACGTACATACACCGTATGTACCGTAACGTATGAACAAAAGAATGTCGCTATTGAAAAGGAGAAACGGTATTACTGTCCACTGGGGTAAATATAAAAAAGAGAAGCAGGCGATTGTGTCCCATTATGCCGGGTGTAGCGTTATGCCGGGCGCTGTCGCGATACGCCGTACGTTGTCGCGATATGCCGGAGTCTCGTTGTGCCGGACGTTGTCGCGATATGCCGGAAGGTTCGTATCGTTATGCCGGACAAAATCTCTTTATGCCGGAGAGTCGCGATATGCCGAATGCTGTATTGTTATGCCGGGTAGTTTGTCGCTTTATGCCTAGGCCAGGCTTTTTTTGGGTACATACATACATACTGTACGTAGTACGTACTACATAAAGATATCGAAATGTTTGAGTCCGATGAAAATTTCATGAAAGACAATGGAATGTGTTCCATATACCAAGGATGTATGAGAAAAGAATAAAGAAAACATAGGCCTATCCGAGCTTGAAAAGCTCCACGGACTCGAACATTCCAAATCAGTGTGGACAGTTTGAAAAAATTTCAAAGTTGTCCACGTGCACAAACAAAGTGTGGCAGTCCATGTGGACAGCTGGAAAGCATAAGTCCAGCAGCAGTTGGCCACCCTTGGCACAGCTGTCCACGCAGAACTGCCTCACTTTGTTCGTTGCCAGTCCAGAGTTGGTCACATGGTCGTGAGAACTTTCGTTGCTGGTCATTTCGTTGCGAGATTTTAAAATTCAGTTCGCTCTTTATGAACCCTAAGCCTAAGCCCTAAGCCTAAGCCTAAGCCCAAGTCCTAAGCCTGAGCCTAAGCCCAAGTCCTAAGCCTACGCCTGAGCCTAAGCCCTCTTTGGAGGTTATTGTATGCTAATTTTTTCAGCGTGCGGTGCGTGAATGTTTACCTACATTGAATACCCAAAAAAATTGCTGATTCGGCCTAACGAGATTTTGTCCGGCGTAAAGAGACGACTGGTCCGGCATATCGCGACAACAGGCTGAAAGGTTAGACCCGGCATAACGAGACGACTGGTCCGGCATATCGCGACAATTTCCGGCGTAAAGCGACAGTTTTGGGGTCCGGCATAACGGGGCAAAATATGAGGAATAAAGAGACAGGCCCGGCATAACGCGACAAATCATCCGGCATAATGGGATATTACCATCGAACCCGCTACCCTCGGTCACAGCTGTGGATTTTGGCACACCACAAGGTGCCGTCCGGGGACTTTTGGCTAAACTCGCCTTACATACCTAGAACTAGTTCGTACACCACTGGCCTCGGACGCTACTGTCATACGTACGCAGTAGTTAGTAGGTAACAAACAACACTTACCTTGACGGCAAAGATGTCCAGCTTCATGAATGCTCTTTCGTGGAAAATGTCCTTGATACTGGCGCCGACGCGCGCCAACAAACCCGTCAGCTCCGCCATCCCACCCGGCCGATCACTTACCACCACGGAGAAACGAACCAAACGGTGCTCGCATGCCAAACCTACAATATAGAAGTAAAGGGGGAATTTGTGCAACTGAGGTCATCCACGTGTGTAGTTCAATGGTTAGGGCGCTCGCCTGGAAGGCAAGAGGTTCCGGGTTCGATTCCCGGCCGCATTCGGCGAATTTTCCGTCCAGGTGTGTAGCTCAATGGCTAGGGCGCTCGCCTGCAACGCGAGAGGTCCCGGGTTCGATTCTCGGCAACATCTGGCGAATTTTCAATCCAGGTGTGTAGGTCAATGGCTAGGGCGCTCGCCTGGAACGCAAGAGGTCCCGGGTTCGATTCCCGGCCACATCTGTCGAATTTTCCGTCCAGGTGTGTAGCTCAATGGCTAGGGCGTTCTCCTGGAAGGCAAGAGGTTCCGGGTTCGATTCCTGGCCACATCTGAGACGAATTTTCCCTTCTTCTAATTTTCTTCCACATGTTGGTGGCTTTACCTCGTTCTATCGTCCGACCCAAAACAGTGGTGTCAATATTTCCACCGCACAGCGGAGTGACAACCCTTCAATCAAAGCACCGTACAATCGGTAAAACTTTCCAAATCGTTACCATCAGTCCGCGTTTTTGCTGGTGCACCGTTCCTTTGTAGTCCTCTGTATTAGCGGACCTACAGTACACTGTACAAAGTACGGCGCTTGCGTAGACAGTTGCGAAAGAAAGCTCCTTCGTCAGTTGGACGCGTGCCAAGTCTCCTCTCCTTTCGCAACTCTACGCGCGCGCGCCGTATTTTCTTCAGCGCCCGTGGACCGCTGTGTAGGGCCACATTAATACAGAGGACGACTACAAAATCACCGTGGTCGAGCAAAAACGTTGGCTGAGGGTACACACACCATGTACATTACTTCAGACGTGGAAGTACAGAGCGCCATTACCAAGCCGTAACCTCTTGCCCTTCAATTCCGGCACCAATCCTGCCATAATGGCCGCCAGTCCAACGACACCCGCTCCTTCCACCACCGCCTTTTCCACTTCGATGAGGCGCAAAATGGCGCGAGCAATATGCTTTTCACTGCAAGAAAGAGACAGGCCTACGCAAAAAGTTTCAGAAAAGTTTGTGAATACAGGCGGAAAGGCGTGCTTGACAAACGGGGCAGCCTAGAAAACGACACATATTGATATACCATACCGTATTTACCGGTGCATAGCCCCCTGTGCATAGCCCCATATAAGTAGGACCTCTCAATTGTTGCATATGCGGCTATGCACCGGTAAATACGGTACTAACCTGACAGTAATCATTTTGTCCACCACACCCTTTGCGGTAACGAACGCATTTACACCGACCATTGGCACAGAGAGCCCTGAAAAAAGTTTTCGAGCAAGATTCGCCTACGTGCGCTGTATGGGAGACACTCTAGATTAGGCCTGGCCAACAGGAGTTGGCACTCGGACTCAAGGCGCGTCGCGTAAAATAGATTCACAAATACGGATTTCTGTCCACGTTTCGTGTACTCGTATTTAGCAGAAGTACATGCAAACTGCGCAGGACGACTTGAGTCCAAGTGCAAACTCCTACTGGCCAGACTATAGTGGAAGACACTTCTGTACGTAGGTACAGGTACGCACCATCAGCCAAAGTGGATCCAGGTTTGACGTAAGTCGGCTTGCCGCATTCCAACGCCTGGGTCATCCCAGCGCAATTCTCCGCTTCTGCACCCTGAAAACAGAGAGAAGAACCAAATCATAATTTTATCCCATGTAGGCCTATATCCCCCAGTGTATAAGCCCCATCAGACCTCTCGATTTTTGTATAGCCCCATACGGTGTGGCCCGAACTACCCCGCACTGCTGTACCTCCTTACTTACGTAAACGAGGACGCTGGGCATGAGATACTTGATGGCGCATCCAATGCCAGCGATGAGACCTCCACCCCCCACAGGCACGATGACAGCATCCACCTTGGGCACATCTTCCAGTATCTCCAGACCGATGGAGCCAGCACCAGCCAGAACGTCAGGGTGGTCATATCTGAATCAAGTAACACATTACGCATGTAATGTAAGACACATCACGAAAGCCCTAAACAGAGGATATGACAAGAACAGACAAACCATCTGTTCTTGGAAATATGGGGTTGAAGGAAGAAAAATGAAAGCAAGGGCTGTACCCATTGATGTACAGAAGTCCTTCATCTGCCGCCTTTCGCATAGCAAACTCCTTCGCCTACAATATAGGCCTACATACACATATGTACACCATAGCTCATGTAAGCAGGTTGCGTACATCAATATTACGATGATTTAGTACGCCCAATACGTAAATTTTTCTCAAAAATACCTCTCCAATATGCGCTCCCAGTACGACAACATCCGCTCCGTAAGTGCGACACAGACTGACTTTCATCATAGGAGCCACAACAGGCATAACAACCGTGACCGGTATGCCCAGATCTTGACCGTGGTAGGCCAGAGCCAAGGCGTGATTGCCAGCAGATGCCGCTACCACACCCAACTGCTTCTGCTCCTTTATCATTCATACACAAAACAATTGTGTACATACTGCACTCTCCATACATGATCACCAAGCTCCCGCATGCGGTAGTGCTAGATCGAGGGGTCCCATATTGGGGCTATTATGCAACGGGGGTTGTGCACCGGTAAAAATACCTTATTATTTGTACTCTTATTTCTTCGTAAATTGGGGTAAATGGGGGCAATTCCGACCACCAATCAAAAGAGGCACCGAATTTGGTAAAAGTCAACCCACATAATAGATAAGGAAGATGGCAAAACAGTGGTATGGGGAAACGACTGCACCAGGGCATAATATGAGAATGACGGAACAATATCAAAACCATACGTACCGGTGTGAGTTTCATGAGGGTATTTCTCGCTCCCCTCTCCTTGAAGCTGCCAGTCGCTTGCAGAAACTCTTTCTTGAAGTACAGATCCATGCCATACAACTTGGACAGTTGGCGAGACTTCTACAAATATCCAACTCTTGGAAAGTTGCCTCATCTTCATACGTAGCTCAGATTTTTGCGGTCGATAATGCATCTTGCGTGTATAGAGGGGCGGAGCTCCTCATTTGGAACCTCAGCAATTTCGTAAGGCAACTTTATTAGCCTTGCTCAATAACAGTGTTTTTCTCAACCTGCCCGTGGCGAAGGTGCAGTATTTATCACACTCACGCACAGCACACCTGTAGCAATTTTTTTGCAAAATGTACACAACACTTGCAAAAACAGGCGTGCTGTGCGTGAGTGTAATGAATACTGCATCTTAGCCACGGGCCGGTTGAGAAAAACACAGTTCTGTTATCGAGCAAGGCTAATACAATTTCTCGTACACGATCGCAACTGGAAAAGAAATGAGTGAACTGACTTCTTTTTACCTTGCACGGCGTGCGTTCGATGCCTCCGCGTATTTTGAAGGCAGCGTAGCTGACTTGTTGAAAACTGAGGGTCACAGGGTTCTCAGGGTCGCAAAACGGATCTTTCAGGTTGCGATGGAAGGAAACGGAGGATTTGGGATGAATCTCATTCAGACGACGACCAACTGTAATTTTTATAACTGCATTACTCAACCCATACGAACTGTACGCGCATAACACCTACGTACGAACAACTGTTCTACACCACCAAGAAGAAATACGGATATTTGGGCCTGTGACTGAGTAAAGTCGGACAACAACCAGTGGGTATCCGAAATTTCCCAGCTTACCCGATTCCAATTCCAGTACCACCATACCTGAAGCTTTCCTTGCTAAGCCTCCTTTCCGCACCTCAACTTCATTTTCCGCGTCCTCATCTGTCACATCATTATTATTTTCCTCCTCCCCTTCCTTCAGCAAATGCTCAAAAGGGGCTGCCGCAGAGATGTCCGAGATTCGAACCGCCTTCTTGCCACCGCCAGCGCTCTTACCACCTGCGCCATCTTCGCTGGCGTCCGCATCATTCAACACTGGCGCTACTACAGGGTGTCTCACGTAGACCTCCCTAATGATCCAGCCTTATAACTTCCGTATTACAGTAGATATCAAGCTGAAATTTTGTCCCCAGAAACCCAAGAATATACCATTTATTGTGGCAAAATTTGAGCTAGATAGGTCAACTAGGGATGAAATTACCAGCTTGTAAATTTGTGACCGCGTTTTTCTACATTTTGAAATCAGTGCTGCCAGTATTGACCCCGACAGCTCCTGGAAGGCTGTAATGGAGCGTAAATCGCCTGTATTCTTGTGTCGTTTGTGTCCTGGACCTTGATGACGTTCAGTCATTATTGTTCCGCAAAATTTTCGTGTTGAATGAGCTGCTTGACCATGCTGAGCAGAAGATTTTCATGTCAAAACCACGCTCAGAGCAAAAAATGCGAAAAACAGGGTCCAAAATTTCCAAGCCTGTAATTTCATCCCTATAGTACAAATTATAATTCTAGGACCCATGTATTATTTATCTCGAGAACTACGCGACGTAGAGCAAAGCAGTCAAAACTTCCACGGATAACTTTAGCTCGCCTCTCCAATAAAAAAAACCGTTTGTCTCCAGCTGCTCTGTGTGTCGAGATCTCGCCAAATTCCTTCAGCACTGAAATCGTGTCACCTTTCGGCAGACGCTAAACCACGCAAATCACGACACCCTACGACCCTGTACGCCCGATGCGCATTTTCATCGTCTTCATCACGTATGCTTATTTCTGCCATTTTGATTTTTCGGCAGTTTGCGAGGTTTAGAATTGCCCAATGGTCCACGCCCGATTTGGCGATTTTAGTACTGAAGAAATTTGGCGAGATCTCGACACATAGAGCAGCTGGAGACAAACGGTTTTTTTTATTGGAGAGGCGAGCTAAAGTTATCCGTGGAAGTTTTGACCGCTTTGCTCTACGTCGCGTAGTTCTCGAGATAAATAATACATGGGTCCTAGAATTATAATTTGTACTTTAGTTGACCGATCTGGCTCAAATTTTGCCACAGTAAATGGTATATTCTTGGGTTTCTGGGGACAAAATTTCAGCTTGATATGTAGTGTAATACGGAAGTTATAAGGCTGAATCGTTAGGGAGGTCTACGTGAGACACCCTGTATCACCGGTGCAACTGGCTGCAGTTGGGGTGTTTGAACCGGCATTTTGCTGAACCGATGAAAGTGTTACCAGCGGCCCTTATGCAGCACGCACTTCAGGGCCTGCAAAACATACTGCCAAATGCACCATCACCATAGTAAATTGCAGAGAAACCGCTGGTAAACGAACAGAGGTAAAGCAGCAAAAGTAACTATAAGATTGCAAAACAGTAGCTAGTTTTAGACGTAAACAAAGCTGATAGGGTGGATCAGTCAGTCATCACATGAAGAAGGGTGGAGCAAAGAAAAGTTTATGCAAAAGATAAGAAGAAGCAGGCAGACATGTTTGCATGCACTGTGAATGATGTCGAAAGTTCATTACATGTCGTAAATAAATAATCACCAAAAGCACCAACTCACCAAACCACGTACACCACACCAACATAGCGCTATTCACCGGTTGCGCTAAGACTTTGGGTGGTCGCGAGGTTGGCCCCCGCAGTATTAGCGAACAGTTTAGATCTAGTCTGGGAGCACAAAAGGAGCGAGCTAAAGCGACAAACGTCAGCACCGATCTAAACTATTCACCAAGGTACCGCGAGGCATTCGTGATCACCCAAGGCTTCAGCGCAACTGGGCAATAGATAGACCACAGGATAGACCTACGTACCTGAGCATATAAAAGCAAGATGAAACAAAAGCCCAGACACAGACAACAAACAAAACTACACGTAAGGAAGAAAGAGAAAATAAAACATTGGAATGAGAAGACATCAAATACTAAACGAAATTGCAAAACTTGACGAAGCAACTTTCTACTTTTGGAAAAACAAGAAATTGCTACACAGATCATGCCAACTGCAATTAGATTTTATGATACTCCGGTCAGTAAAAAAACTTTACTGCTCAGTAAAATTACTTGCCCGAGGCCATTTATATCTGGGCCGGACAATAAACGCACAAAAAGGATCTCCCGCGAAAAAACATAAACGCCGGTAAATTGGGTAGTATCTTCACATGATATTCGCTGATGTACATGTACCGTACATACGTGCACATAGACAAAACGATCAACCAGCTCCATATCAGTTGCAATCAGTCATATAAAGGGGCTGGTACTAAAAAAAGAAAGTGAGGCTACCTTCCGTAAAATACAAAAGTATGCGAAGTTTTAGACGGGCAAACACTACAAAAGAATGACGCAGCTTCGATTCCGAACCAAGGCGGAAACAAATCTACAAATCACACAATACGCCAGAATAAAAATATGCATAGGTACACTACAGAATACGTGTCAAAAAGTGAATACAAAGATACTGTTAGATAGCACTGATTCACTGATACATACCAATATGTTTCACCACAAATTACGAACATGCAATCACAACCACAGCACCTTTGCACGTGACAAATAAAAAGGGGAACCTAGTAGTGTATGTACTACACGTACGTACCCACATATTCACTTTCATACAGCACTATTCACCAAACATAAAACCCACCTATGCTAGCCATAAATAGTAATGCAGCTTGCATCCGCCACACCAAAAGACCACAGTAGGCTATCCACTACTTGCGCTGTTTGCTATACGGGGCGTGGTCGAACGCCTTTCCGTTTGTTTCGTGCACATAAGTTCAATCTAAAGGTGGTTGTGCAAGTGAGCCCTTCCTTCTTCAGATTATCTCAGACCTTCGAAAAAGAGGCGATAGCTCAAAGTACACGTAGCGCCAGCAGTGGATAGGAACGGATCTCAGTTACATAGATGGAATGATGGCACAAGGAGTAGGGTAACGCGGGGGTAAACCCGGTCACGCATGTACATTCCGAAAGCCGCCGCGTTCTCTCGTGTTACCCACCAACAATCCGGGCCGGGTTTACCCCACACTACCCTTCGTTCGTAAAGCTTGCGTAGCTTATAAAGGCTACTCCTGTTTGCGATGTTTAGCTTTCGCAATATTCGCCTGAGTTCGAGACTTTCGTTTCTTGTCCCTGTTCTCCTTCTCTATCGCCTTGTATAGCTTCCACGACAGAAAAGCGGAAAGGGCCAAAAATGGCGACAAGATCATCAGGACGTAGTAGAGGAAGTCCCATGGATTCTGTGCTGCATAGACCAAAAGCGCAGCCACCTGCTGTTCCAGATATTCCATCATGGCTATGCGCTAGCTGGGGAATGTGAGCTTGTGATGAGGTAAGCGACACCTACAATGCAAAACCACAGTAGTAACATTTTAACTCCTCCCGGATTTCAAAGTCTCCGATGCCAACTGGTTTGTAACCGTTGACAACCGACATATGGAGGAGTTGTGCAACCGTTGACAACCAACATATAGCAGTTGTGCAACCGTTGCTATCAGTTGCCATGGTTACGCACTCTTCATATGTTGGCTGTCAACGGTTGCACAATTGCCATATGTTGGTTGTCAACAGATGCGCAACTCCTTCATATGTCGGTTGTCAACGGTTGCAAAACCAGTTGGCGTCGGAGACTTTGAATTCCGGGAGGAGTTAAAAATAAATAATGCGTCACCATACGTCCGACGTTTCTAGAAGTGCTTGGCACCACCAACGATCATGAACTCCTAGATACGTCAGACGGACGTACAGACGCATGGTGAGAGTGGCATAAGAAAAAGCGACTCGCTTTTTCAAAACGTTTGGCTTACAGTAGCCGAAGAATGCATATTGGCATGTTTCGTCTTCTTTTCATATTTCAAACATTTTTAGAACTGTGTAAAGTTTGAAAATATGCACAAGATAAAGGGCGAAGGCGAGGTACAAGTGCTTGTACGACACAGATACAGATTATATTGCCATGAGGACAACAAAATTTGATTTTTTCTGAAAAACTACGAAAATAGACTTGGTTCAAATAGTTCGTACACTTCTGCGCCTTCAGTACTGTACTAATTAGGGCCTGCAAAAGTCCGGAATTTGAACCAAATCTATTCATAATCATTCTAATCTTACTTATTTTGCGCCTTGTGCCGATTCTGGAACGGACTTTTCGTTGACACTTGAATATGGGGTGGTGAAGTGCTTCTCTCTTCTCCTTTATCAACCTCAGTGATTGACCATTGACCCTCGAACTCTAAACTGATGAAAGTGAGGTTTCAAAAAATTGGCAGAACGCCAGGTTAGGTTACGAAGCGAAACTTTCAGGAATAAATAACTAATGAATATTTTTGTTTTATATTTATTGTTTGTAAATTCCAAAAAGCTAAATGCAGTATATATTTTTATCTCGCTTTCTCTGCAAAGTGGTAAAATTTTATTGCATCTTTTGTTTATTTATTGTTAAAACAGTTACAAATTGACGGTAAATATGATAATACATGGTAAAATAACTACAGCGAAGAACATTTTTCGCGGGTATTAACTAATACGCAACCAAAACAACCAACAACCAAAACAACCAACGTGGACTTCCTAAGAAATAGCTCCGCCTAAATGACACACTAGTTGCGTTGCGAGTGCAATCAATCAAGAACCATGATCAATCAATCAATATGCCCTTATCAAAATTGTGGGGTAGTGTGGGGACAGTTGGTCCAACACATGCAGTAGCAGTAGTGTAGTCTAGAGTGACAGAAAAAATGGAAAACATCCAATGTTCAAACAAAATGGCATGAATTAGCATAGAAAATATGAATGCAATTCCAGGTGTTGAAGTTACTGGGCACTGAGAGCTGGGTGGTGAATGGCAATATATGTCTTGCGCAGGTGATTGGGCAGACTTCAGCTCAGGCTGAGGCTTAGGCTTAGGGCTTAGGTATTGGATTCAGAGGGGTAGACCTCAGCCTCAGCCTTAGCCTGTCCATGTGCCTGTGCAAAGTAGATATTACCATGCACCACCCAGCTCCCTGGGTCCTTTTGCACTGACATAGTAGATATTCCAAATTACCCCGTACTACCCTATTGCAAACGCTGGTTCAAATATTTTCATGCTACTGGACCCATTTGTTGTTTCGACAATGTCTGTTGCGCCACTTTGTTTGTATGCGCCATTTAGGCAGATCCTATTTTCAAGAAGTCCACGTTGGGTGCGATTTGGGTGTTTTGGTTGTTGGTTGTTTTGGTTGCGTATTAGTTATTACCTTTTTCGCGTTGCGGTTGCGGAAAGGAAAAATTTGAATTTGTCTGACGAAAGCTGTGTGCCCGTGTTTTGTTATTTCAATTCAAGCGATTTATGTATTAGTAAAAACATAAAAATGAGAAAAAATTACAGATAATTGCTGTTCAGTGGTGTAAATTGTAAGAAAATGAGCTATTTCGGCGAAAGAACGCCGTCTATGCAGTGGAAGATGGCGACCACACCGACAGAGGAGCAACGAGCCAGCTCCGTCATTTATCAACAGGACAAGAAGCTCAGAGATTCAGATATTTACAGGTGAGAACGCTGAATAATAGATGAGGTCGCGATATTTATATCTGTAGGCTTTAGTTGGATGGGTGTCGTGTGTCGGATACAGTGCAATCCACACCGGTCCCACCCCTCGAGGCCGCACGAGGCAACAGCAGGCTCTCGAAGCGAAAAAGAATCGCAAAGGGATTACGGTAGCCTACGTACGTGGTAAAAACGAAAACAAGAAAGCGCGCAGCGAGCAGAGGAAGAAACGACGAAAAGAAAAGGCTACCGTAGTAATCTTTTTGCGATTCTTTTTCGCTTCGAGAGCCTGCTGTCCCTCGTGCGGCCTCGAGGGGTGGGACCGGTGTGGATAGTCGGATGTAACCCGGGAAACGTAAGGGTAAATGTGTCGTATTTTAGTATATTATTCTAAATACCGCTGCTAGCTTCGGGATACAAATGCCGATGCTTCGTATTTGCCATACAATACCAAAACGACAGATTTAAAAGTCCGACACTGCGTACGCCCGATAAAGATGTCGCGACCTCATCTATTTGCATCAGTTGCACGCGTGTGTGTGTGCTTCCTTCTTGTCAGTAACCCATACTGAATATCGTCCTCACAGCAACTACTTTATGAGCACCTGAGCACTGAAAAACAGAGCACCAGTACCTAGGTGCTCACTTTTATGACACTTGTGAGCCTTTTGCGCAGAACAGAGCCGCACCAGTGCTCATATGTGAGCACCTATGTACTGGCGCTCCGTATTTAAGTGCTCTTTTCAGTTTTCTTTTGCTGTTTTCTTCAAAGTGAAAGAGAAGAGTCTGATTGAACTTGAACGATGAGTGGGTTAAGTGCTTCCTCGGTGACGCAATGGGAGCATTTGGTGGCGGGGTTATCAGGTGGCTTTCTCAGTACGCTGGTAGTGCACCCTTTGGACTTGCTCAAGATTCGCATGGCTGTGAATGAAGGTGACGCTTCTGTGCGGCCTCAGCACAGTTCTTACTGGGCTCAAACGCGGGCAATTATACGGGCCAGGGGTCTACCTGGATTATACCAGGGTGCCGTTCCTAACCTGCTGGGAAATACCCTCGCCTGGGGCCTCTACTTCTATTGCTACAACGCCGTCAAGTCTCTAATGCGAAAGACTGACAAGGAGGTATTGACGCCGCAGAAACATTTGCTAGCGGGAGTACTGGCAGGAGTTGGGACGCTAGCGGTGACCAATCCCGTTTGGGTGGTGAAAACTCGGCTTTGCCTCCAGTACGAACAACAGCGCCCCACATACTCCGGCTTCACTGATGCTTTGTGGCAAATTCTGAAGAAGGAAGGCTTGGTTGGCGGATGGTACAAAGGCTTTCTGCCTGGTCTGGTAGGCACGTCTCACGGCGCTCTGCAATTTATGGCCTACGACGAATTGAAGAAGCATTTGGTAGAATTCAAGAGTGGTAGCGCGTCTACGTCGGATAAATTGGGCACCGGAGAGTACATTTTCTGCGCGGCAGCGTCCAAGATTTTCGCCGTTTCTTGCACTTATCCCTACCAAGTGGTACGCGCTCGTCTGCAAGATCAACACCGGAGTTACGCCGGGGTACGCGACGTGTTAAGACGGACCTGGACCGGAGAGGGGCTGAGAGGCTTTTACAAGGGAATTCTGCCCAGTTTGCTTCGCGTTACCCCGGCCACTTGCGTCACATTTCTAGTCTATGAACATGTGCTAAGATTGCTGAAGCAGGGTCAGGGGAAGAACGAATGAAAAGGAAAATGATTGATTTGAGTTTTTGGTAGGTATGTTTGGATTTTGCGTGTCTAATAGTTGCTGTTTGATTCGAAAAAGTAAAAAGTTGGTGTGTTGTTGTTTGTTTTAGAATTATCAAAAGTTTGACAATGCTTTTCGCAAGCATGACTAAGATACTTTGACCTTTTCTATTTACTCTCAAAACAGGGGTTGTGTGCATAATATTTGCGTTTGTTATAGGGTTGGCATTTACGGTTGGAGGAAGCGATGCCTGTACATACTGATTGTCTTGCTCGCGGTTGTGATTATTGGAAATATGGCAGTAACAATATGGATACTGAAAGTGCTAGATTTTACAACTGTAAGCTGTATGTATTGTCGCGTTTGGATTATTGGGGTTCATGCGCTGCTATGTTTGCGTACATTGAGCTGTGTGAAATGCGTACAAATTGTAGGAATATTTTGTGTGCATTTCAGACGGGAATGGGCAGTTTAGAAATAGTGAAAGGCGGTATACGAGTGAAGGGAAAATCGGAGTTCGATAAGCCGGTGCACTTTCGCAAGCTGTCAACTGCAGAAGTACGTAAAAAGCCACCGCACTTACAGTACATACAGTACACGTACAAGGTTTTTTGTTATGGTGTGCGGCATTCACAATTCTCTGAGCTGAGGGGAGCCTTGCTTTTTCAATTGCTGTCGTCTGTTACTCTTGCAGAGACACACAATACCTTGGGCTTAGTTTCTCCTGTATGCGTCCAAACTTTTTTCTCGCCATTATAGTCTGGCCAGAGAGAGTTGGCTATGGGACTCAAGTCGTCCTGCGTAGTTTGTATGTACTTCTGCAAAATTGGAGTACACACAGACAAAGCACGGACAGAAATCAATCTACAGGGTGTCTCACGTAGACCTCCCTAACGATCCAGCCTTATAACTTCCGTACTACAGTAGATATCAAGCTGAAATTTTGTCCCCAGAAACCCAATAATATACCATACTTTCTGGCAAAAATTTGAGCCAGATAGGTCAAGTAGGGATGAAATTACGAGCTTGCAAATTTGCAACCCCGTTTTTCAACATTTTGATATCAATGGTCAGAGCGGAAAATGATAAAGAGAGGGTCCAACATTGGTAAACCTGTAATTTCGTTCGCTGTGGGCCTATCTGGCTCAAATTTTGTCTCAAAGTATGGTATATTATTGGGTTTCTGGGGACAAAATTTCAGCTTGATACCTATGTAGTACGGAAGTTATAAGGCTGGATCGTTAGGGAGGTTTACGTGAGACACCCTGTATTTACACATCTAGTCTACACATCTATTTTACGCAACACGATTTGAATTCCAGAGCGAACTCTTAGTAGTGGCTATCAGACTATATTTTGTGGATGCTTTTCTTGCAGAATGTACCATTGAAAATAGAGTCAGACGCTGGTATTAGTCTGACGGCGCGTAACAGCAGTCGTCAGCTGACGAGTCGACTGGAGCTGAAAGAGAACGGGGTTTTGGAGGCGGTCTGTGATCGCTTCGAGATTAGAAACGCCAAAGACGAGCTCCTCTTTTTCACCGACAAAAACGAAGTGGCCGTCAAGGTGGAAAACCTGAGGATAATCGGTAGGTAGCTGTTGCTTATGCTGTATGGAAGTTTCTTATGCATTCTTGATGTGGGCGAGCATGTACACAGGCTGTAAATTACGGTGTGGTGTAGGCGAGTATGGTGTAGTACACCGTATTTACCTGTTGATAGTACATAGCCCCCTATTTTCATATGATCACGTCATCAATATCGTCACACTTTACATACGTTTATTGATGACGTAATTATGTGGAAATAGGGGCCATCTACCGGTAAATGCGGCATGAATGTACGTACGGTACCTACGTAACGTGCGCAGTATGCAAAGTAATTTGTAATTCAGGTGACGGTGGCTCAGTATTCGAAGGTGCGGTGCAAACAGAAGTGATACGACCGGAGCCCAATAGCCCTTTGCTGTAAGTTGATGCCCTTCTTTTACTTCTCTCTCTTTCCAGCTCACGATCAAAAGAGCAGAGTGCAGTACGAGTACGGAGCCCTATTATTCTATTATCCAGCGCAAGACACGATTCAGCTGTAGTGGTCTCAAAATCGGAGTAGGCTTGCTTGAGAAAAGGCGTTAGTGTCCAATCAAATTATGGCTTATTCATGAAGAAAATGCTCTTTGCACGAACGGCAAATCCATTGCTGCTGTTGTCAACACGCCGCACATCTGTTGTCGGTTTTGTTGTCCGTTTGTTGACAACAAATAGGGTATTGTCAGTTTGTTGTTGGCGAAATGACAACAAACCGACAATCCCCATGCCCATATATTTGTTATCAATCAGCAAACCGTAAACAGTTGGGCGACTTGTTGAGAACAATGACGCCTTGGTGCGGTAGGTGTTAGAATTGCCCCTCACAGACTTTATCCCCCATTTTACTTTCCCCCATAGTACCATACGATACCCCGCTACAAACAGTTATGTCATACCTCTCTGTCCTTGTGTTGCGCAGATTGGAGTCTCCGACGCAGGGATTGCGCGTGGACGCTGCGCAGGACGTGGAGTTGCTGAGCCGATCGGGCGACATTCAGGCGAGCAGCCTGCTGGATCTCAGTATGGAGTCGCAGCGCGGCGAGATACGCATCAAGGCGCCCAGTCTCTTTCTGGCCGGCCTCAAGCGCAGCGAAGGAAGCAGCGGCTCGCGCGCTCAACACCAAGTCTGCCTGTGTCCCGACGGAAAGCTGTTTCTAGCCAGAAACGGAGCGGATTGTAGGGCCGACCCTGGCATATGCTGAGGAACTAACGCCTACTGTACGCTTTGGAATGGTGGATAAGAGTGCGGGATTCGTTTATTTGAGAGGTTGAGCTGATGCTATTGAAGGTAATTTGGAGAGGTCTAGTCAGAGGATATGAATCTTTATTTTGTTCTTGTTTGAGCGAGAATCTCGATTTTTGGTGCCTTTATTTGCTGCCAAAGAGTTGTGGTGCCTGCCTAAGATGATGGACATGTGGAACGAAACCGCTACTTACGATTGTAGGTAGGTATATACATTTGTGTATTTGGTGCTTTCAAAAATTTGTAATAGCTCAGTCGGAAAATGTGTGCTCATTTTGCGGTGCCTTGCCGTTGCGTATTTTGGTTAGTTTTCGATGACAGGTTTGAAATAAAAGTTTGTTCTGCAAATGCAGTGAAGTGATGCTTGTTTGGATTCGAAGCGTTGCAATATCTGCCGCTATCGCGTACTGAAGGCTCCGTTCACAATGCAAAGGCATGGCCACGCTGACCATGCACTCGGTACACTCGGTACGTACGTGCATTCGTACATACCGAGCGCATTTTTCTCCTGTGAATGAGTCTTCAAAGCGCTCTTATCGTTCCTTTTTCTGCCGAACCTGTGGTATAGTGTACTTTTGTACATACTGCGTACGTAGTATTGTAGCACTTTCGCTGTATGTCGCTTGTGCACGTACACCAAATGTAATAGATGGACAATGGATTTGTCCCACTGGACCAGTAGCAGCGTTTTCGCTTTGGGTGGTCTCCTCCGTCTTCTACTCGTCGGATACGGTCGGATCCAAGACTACATGCTGGACGTCAAGTTCACCGATGTGGACTACCAAGTTTTCTGTGACGGATCAACCCATCTGTGGAGCGGGGGATCTCCGTACGATCGAGCAACCTATCGCTACCCACCCCTGTTGGCCTACCTTCTACTGCCCACCGTAAGCTATCCCGACTATGGCAAACTCTTATTCAACTTATGCGATCTTGCTGTAGCGGCACTGATATGGCAGCTTTCCGGTCGTTTGTTCTGTGCGGGTCTCTGGCTTTTCAACCCGTTGACTGCAGTGGTATCGAGCCGAGGTAACTCAGAAGCAGTGGTGGCACTATCTGTGCTGACCACCCTCTATCTACTGCAAAGGGGGCGATGGGTTAGTGCGGCATTTATGCACGGAGCCTTCGCCATACACTTGAAGATATACCCGCTGATTTATCTGCCCATTGTCTTTCTATTCCTTATGCAATCTCGGTCTTCTCCCACAAACGGCACCCGCTTCAGTAAATTATGCGAATGGATCACGAATTGTATCAAGAACGCCAAAGGATTTCTCTACGTCTTTCTGTGCATGGGAAGCTTCGCAATAACGGTGGCGCTAAATTACTGGCGATTTGGTGAGAAATTCATGCAGGAAGCACTGCTTTACCATCTCAGCAGAACCGATGTGAAGCATAATTTCTCTCCCTATTTCTACCCGCTCTACCTTTTGAGCGATGATGCTCAGGCCCAAAAACTGATAGGCCTCACGGCCTTTATGCCTCAGGCCTTGCTGTGCCTGCTATTTGCACTGAGGTACGCAAAGAAAGATCTCGGCTTTTGCTGGTTTATCACAACCTTCGCTTTTGTGGCTTTCAACAAAGTCTGCACATCCCAGTACTTTCTGTGGTTCCTGTGCCTCTTTCCGTTGGCGTACAACTCAATGGAATCTGAGAATAAGAAGGGTGGACAAAATCATTCCAAATGGATTAGAATAGCTGGAATTTGGTTTGGAGCTCAAGGCTTATGGCTGTTGCCTGCTTATTTGTTGGAATTTCAAGGCTGGTCCATATTTCTGTGGGTGTGGCTAGCCAGTCTGATATTTCTGATCTGTAACTGCTGGTTACTTTGCGTGTTCATTGATGGATTTGAAGAAGCTCAGAAGGGGAACAGAATAAAGTTGGAGTGATACCAATATTGTTTGTTAGCTACTACGTGAAATACGCGCCGAGGCGAATGAAGGTGTGCTACTATTTTATTAGCTATGGGTAGGGCGGGATAATTCGGGCCACCCAGCAACCTCTATTCCTCTGTTTAGGAGTGAGAAAATCAAAAAGCTGAATAACCATTTTGGTAAAAGAAAGGGCAGACAAGAGGATCATTTTGATAATTTTATACCACATTGATTGTGATTAAACCTACGACTCAAGTGGAGATGGCGTTGGAGTGGCCCGAATTACCCCGCACTATCCTATCCTAATATTTGGAGGGAAAAGACGGTAGATATAGGAAAAGTTAGAGGGAGAGGGGTGGGCAGTAAAGCGATTATGGGAGGAACAGCTGTCATCCGTCCGCCTTTTCTCTTATTTCACCGCCTTGAGTGTAACAATCTTGCAGCACCTACTCCCTATAGCATAGCGGTATAAGTAAAGTAGCTGGTACTTTTGGGTGCCTACGGCGCCTCGTATTGAGATGCATACGGTTGTTGGTCAAATAAATCATTCATTTGTTTTTGCCTGCCTGAGCTTTATGCTGAGCTTCTCGTGTAACAAGAGAAATCATAGCACTGAGAGCTATAAAGGAAAGGCTGTTTGTTGCCACTTCCCAGCTTCGGATTACCTCTGATTTACTTTGGGCACTTGAGGGGGCGGATACAAAAACAAATGTGTCTTGTGTTTTTCAAGTGTGCATTTCAGCTAGCTCGATGTTCTTTCTGATCGGTCTAGGACTGGGCGATATCAAGGATATCACTGTCAAAGGCTTGGAAACTGTCAAGCGGTGCAGTAAAGTCTACGTAGAAGCATACACCTCAATTCTTTGCTATGGACCGTCCAAGGATGAACTGGTACACACACGTACAGTGAGCGAATGAATGTACGTCAGTAGGTATTGGATTTGGTCGTAAAGTTGACTTGGAACGTTGTTTGGGCTGGAGGTTTACCTGTATGACACAACGTCGTGTACTTTGCATTTGTAGCGCAGTGAATGTGGTGTAATACATGAACTAAATCATATATGCTAGGATTGCAGGAGTCATTCTATGGGAAGGAGGTGACACTGGCTGATCGAGAATTCATTGAACAAACGCCAGGTATGTGAACTAAAATTAAGAGGTCTGATGGGGGGTTATACACTGGGGCAAGAGCCCATGACTGGGGGGGGGGGGGGGGGGATATACACTGGGGGGGGGGGGGGATATACATGGGACAAAATTTTTGTTTGTGAGAGGTGTGTAGAGGCATCTTTTATAGGTCAAAAGTACGTGTTTTAGGGCATAATCGCGGTTAAAACAGGGTTATTCTAGTATTCGCCATATGCAGTAAAGAAAAGTACTGGGTCGCGAGCTGACCCCTCTTATTAACCGTGATTTTCAGTGCAACTTCTGATCGGCCGTCAGCGCGAAGGTCGGCGCGGTCAGCGTCGATTAGGCAGCTGGAAAGAAAAGACGAGCAAGAAAGACGACCGCGCTGACCTTCACGCTGACGGCCGATCAGAAGTTGCACTGAAAGTCACGGTTAATTAGAGGGGTCAGCTCGCGACCCAGTACTTTTCTTTACTGCATATGGCGAATAAGACATGCTCAGCTAAGCTTATAGGCATGGTAGCATGGTGTAGGAGTAGCTATAAGCATAAGCTTAAGCTTATGACCAGCTTACATAGGTAGGTTAGGTACCTTCCAGTACATGGGGGGGTTATACACCAGGGGGGATATACATAGGACAAAATTTGTTTTGCCAATGGGGGGTTATACACTGGGGGGGGATATACTCAGGGGGATATACACCCAAAAATACGGTAACATGCACACACCTTTAGCACCCTTGCCATTATGGTATCTATCTATGCGACACGTTATCCATTGTGCAACAGTATGTTCTAGAAGTGATGCTGAAAGCCGCCAAAGATGAGGATGTCTGTCTTTTAGTTATTGGAGATCCTTTTGGGTTACCACTACCATTATTATTTCATTCGTACCATACATAGCGTAGATGGGGTACTGTTGGGTAAACCCGGCCACCCATTGTACGTACTTACCTGCGACTTTCGAGTAATATGTAGGGTACTATGGGGTAAACCCGGCCATCGGAAAATCCGCCACCTTAGTTTCAGGGCTGCATATCTCAGCAACCAGTGGACCATTGAGACAAATATTATAACGATCGATTCCTTGAACCTCTTTCAAATGAGCTATTTGGTTCATCATTTGCTGAAACAGAAAGTTCTAAGAAGCTTAGGTGGCCGGGTTTATTTCATGGCCGGGTTTACCCCGCAGTACCCCACACGTATCGTAGTCGTACATATGAACAACAGACACTGCTATTTTCAGCGCAACGACGCATTCCGATTTGGTGCTGCGCGCTCGTGAGATGGGCGTGGAAGTGCACGTGATCCACAATACCTCCATCCTGAACGCCGTGGGGTGTACGGGCTTGCAGCTGTACAGCTTCGGCGAAACCGTGTCCATCGTCTTGTGGACGCAGGACTGGCAACCCGACAGTTACTACGAGAAAATCG
This sequence comes from Epsilonema sp. ZAB3_2, assembly GCA_030247985.1. NCBI lineage: Eukaryota > Metazoa > Nematoda > Chromadorea > Desmodorida > Epsilonematidae > Epsilonema > Epsilonema sp. ZAB3_2. Next base: position 62,966 of record JASAMW010006587.1, read on the forward strand.
CCGCAAACAGACTGAGGGGACTGCACACGTTATGCCTGCTGGGTGAGCATAAACGGGCGTCTAATAATACAGCATTAATGTATGTATGGGGGAGGCTTGATTTGTATACTTAATAGCATAGAGTACTGTGGGGTAAACCCGGCCACCCAAGCTCTTTTGAACTTGCTGTTTCAGCAAATGTTGAACCAACCAGACTATGGTGGCCGGATTTTTCCATGGCCGGCTTTTGCCCATAGTAGTACCCTACCTTCCTTCACGTTATAACCAGCCGCTTTGCTTTTCTTACTGTAAATAATGCAACGTTTTAGCGGTTTAAGTGATGGGTGGCATGTGTGTGCGGTCCACCACAGAGGTTTTGTGTACGTACATGATGAGGGTATCGTGTGGCAGGTTATTGTAGATATCAAGGTCAAGGAGCAGAGCATTGAGAACTTGATGAAAGGACGACGCGTGTTCGAGCCTCCTCGATACATGACTGCGAAAGAGGCGGCACAGCAACTGCTTACAATCGCCGAGAGGAAAGCCAAAGAACAGTCCCTGCCTCCAGGTAAACAATGCATAAAGAAAGATAGGATAGACCGACCTGCTATGCACATGCCATAAGGTACGGTACTATGGAGTAAAACTGGACGCCTTTAGGTTTCGTGCTATGGTACGTATCCAAGTCATGGCGACAGCTGAGCGCAGTAAAAGAGAGTCAAAGCTAAAGAGCAGTACCCAAGCACGGATGTGTTGGTATCAAAATCACTAGGCTTGGTTGGTAAAAAGCTTGTGTCCGGTTTTATCCCATAGCACGTACATAACATACCCTAAGGCTAACATATTCACACATATACTGTACTAACTAGTATTTTGCTACGCTAGCTTATGGCCCAGAGACCACATGTGTGGGGGTGGCAAGGGTCGGGTGGTCGGATCAAAGGTTGGTGACAGCCACGCTAGCAGAGATGACAGAGATAGACTTGGGTCCACCCCTGCACTCGCTGATTATCGTTGGACAAACTCACGATATGGAAGATAGCATGCTGAGGTTGTGGAAACAGTGACGTGCGCGACGATTTTTACTCAAAAATAATAAAACATCCCGTTAAAAAGGTAATTTGGCAGGGTAACGTGGGTAAATTTGGGACAAAGAAAAGTTGGTCATCGAAAAGCTGCGCCAGAGATGCAACTCTGGCCTGGATACAGCTATTGCAGTTGACCCAACTTTTCATTGGTCCAGATTACCCCGTCTTACCCTGCAATAATACATGCGAACAATTAAAACGCGATGTCTGGAAGGATTCAGTATTGCTGTACAGTACCGCGGACAGGGGGGTAATTTTCAGTTTTCTGCTGATGACGTGAGCTGATAGCCCAACTGATTTTACGTATTTTACAAAAAGACCGGGTCGAAAATTCGCACCCAGTCCTGAGATATAAGGCCTCAAAGTTGACCACAATTTGACCTTAATTTTTCACTTTTTCACCCTAAAATGGGGGTAAATAGCCCCACAGTGGGGCTTTGGGGCTATAAATTTGCACACACATAGACCCTATGGGGGTACATGTTCAGACAAATTTTGAGCCCTCCAGCCCTCTTGGTTCAGGAGTTAAAGCTGTTTTTGCTGAAAATCCGAAAATTGCAAGTTTTTCATAATTTTCAAAATTTTGAGAGAGTTAGTCCGTTTGCCCGCTGTTTTATTTCTGAATCTTGTAGAGCAGAAAATTTGCTACAAGATAGGCTACATTTGAAAAGAAAGTCAAAATTATGAAAAACTTGCAATTTTCGGATTTTCAGCAAAAACAGCTTTAACTCCTGAACCAAGAGGGCTGGAGGGCTCAAAATTTGTCTGAACATGTACCCCCATAGGGTCTATGTGTATGCAAATTTATAGCCCCAGAGCCCCACTGTGGGGCTATTTACCCCCATTTTAGGGTGAAAAAGTGAAAAATTAAGGTCAAATTGTGGTCAACTTTAAGGCCTTATATCTCAGGACTGGGTGCGAATTTTCGACCCGGTCTTTTTGCAAAATACGTAAATCAGTTGGGCTATCAGCTCACGTCATCAGCAGAAAACTGAAAATTACCCCCCTGTCCACGCAAATTTTCTCAATACTACCTGACATCGCATTTTAAGTCCCAACAGAGAAAACTTTCAAACAAAACAGAAGAAACTGAACAGTAAATGCTATTAAAACACCCTGACGCCCTGCGTCTATCCCACCCCTCACCCTATCAAGAATAAATAACAAGTAGTAGAGACGGTGCAACTTCATCAGATCAAGCGGCTAAAGATCACCACATTGTTACACCGGCAGTACAGTTTTTGATGTAGCTGTTCTGGTGACCACTCGCTTGCACACAGCCGTCATAAACTTCAGGCCAGTTTCACCCCCAGGGATATAGCTGACCAAAAACCTGCAAGGAAAACAAGATCAAGATTGCATGAAACAGCGAAGGGGAGTTATGAGCGTGCGTATAAACTGTACTTACGTACCAGACAAGTGTCACAGCTTGTACTGAGGCGCATACTATTGTCAAGAGTGTGCTTCTAATCTGCAACACAACACAAATTCGCCATATGTTGCAGCATGTAGGCTAGTATTTACGTAATGGTAGGTGCAGAACATACTAAGGCAACAATGCGATGCAGTCATACCCAGAGAGAACAGTAGAGAGTTGCCAATAAGCTGACCAGATATGCAGCTGTAACTGGCAATCTGGGCTGAGAAAACAGATGCTTCACATACGCCATTGGTCCCCATAACAACGAAAAGCTGAAGAAGGAAGCATGTATGCATACATACCGCCATAAAGCAATAATGGCATTTGTGATACTGAACTGGATACAGAGCAACATGGTTTACAAACGAATCACAGTGAGACATAATTACGTAAATACCTGAACAGAAAGAAGCAAGAGCCGAGAGTGTAAAGTGCACCAAATTTTCGGGCCTTGAAAACTATCACAGGAATGTACATCAAAGCCTACAGAAAAACAGCACACGTCGTGCACACATGCATACACATGACATGTATAGGGTGTATGTGATCTTGGTGGTATATTCGCCACTTACGTACGCTAAGACCCCGGGGTGAATTTTGTGCAAGTTTAGATCGGTGCCGACAAGGACGTCAACGTCGCTCAATCATTTGGGAGCGGAAAAAGAGCAAGCGAAAAGAAAAAAAAGACAACAAAGGAGTAAACGACGTCAACGACCAACCACGTCAGCACCTCGCAACACCTCTGCGTTGTCTTAGCGCAAGTAGCGGATACAACAGGAATGCACAGTACGTAGAGTATTCACTCACCAATCCGAAGCACATAAGACCGGCAAAGAAGCAGAGGAAAAAGCCGACGATTCGCTGCGTTCTCGACAGGCCGAATGCTCCTCCATTTCTGATCAAACTCCACGTGGAAGAAGATGCTGAAGATTCCTTTTTCTTAGGCGAAGAATTCGTCATTTCGCCATTTTCCAGCAACGCTTCCTTATCATCGTCTTCCTCCGTCTTGGTGGAAAGAAAGCCTGACGATAGGGAGGAGGAGAGTCCGTTGAGAGAAATCTTAGATCGGAAATCACCGATGCCAGCTTGGAACTTGCTGAACGGATTGTACATGGGGGAGGAGGAGCCTCCTCGCGTTTTCTGCTGCTCCACAAAGTCTTTCAAAGCATCCGAGGATGGCGAAGACATAATTTCTCTCGTAGATTCCCAATTCGATTAGGATGGATTCAGCCTACTTTTTGTTTTTATCTCCCGCTGTTTTTCCTTGGCTTGTGATGTGACGACAGATTTCTCAGTTTTCGATTTCAGTCAGACGACAGGTTGGTATGTTATGTGCTCACATCTATCTCGAAAAATACGTCGTACGTACACGCTAACACGCTGAATTATTTTTATTTGCTGTGCTGGATTTTTCCAAGTTTTCGGGCGTTCCATTTTCCTTTATTGCGATGTTTAGGATTTGGTTTTCTTCCGTGAAAACTATGGAAATTGAGAACAATTCTAAAGTTCGCTATTACAACTAGATGAACAACGCCCGAAAAGAAGACGAAGAGGTAATAACTAATACGCAACCAAAACAACCAACAACCAAAACACCCAAATCGCACCCAACGTGGACATCTTGAAAATAGGATCTGCCTAAATGGCGTATACATACACAGTGGCGCAACAGACATTGTCGAAGCAACAAATAGGCTGGGTAGCATGATAATATTTGAGCCAGCGTTTGCAATAGGGTAGTGCGGGGTAGTTTGGGGGTGCATGGTGGATGCGGGGTGCATGGTAATATCTACTTTGCACAGGCACATGGACAGACAGGCTAAGGCTGAGGTCTACCCCTCTGAATCCGGGGTGTGCCCAGTAGCGCGAAATTCATTTGCGCAACACCCAGAAGGGCGAAATCATAAGGGCGATGTGTCAGTTGCGCGACGTCGCAAGTCCGCGTTGCCCCGAAAGCGCGCCCTCCATTTTGCGCCGAAAGTACGTTTGCGCGAAAAAATTTTCCGCCAATGCCTCTTTGCGCGACACTGCATTTGCGCGATTCTCACTTGCGCGACCAAAAAACGGTGTTTTATAGTGATGTTGCTTCTCCATAGGAGACGAGTTCTTATCCAATGGTAGTCTCAGCATAAAAGTAGCACCTACTAGTCAAATTCAAATACATAATGCAGTCCCTCACTGGCTGGGGCTCTGGAGACTGCAGTGGGGCTCTGCTCTGGAGCCGACAGCTGCTGATCTGCCACAGTTTGTGCAAATTCGAGCTGCTCACAACTGGCTTGTTTGCCAGCTTCAGCTACCCATTGTACTTTCAATTCAGAAGGCAGCGTGCTAAGGAGCTAAGTCTAAGTGCTTGGTGCTAAGGCGCCACTGCATGAGCTGTATAAGAAGAAGCAGGATGAGTCCCACAGGTGTTTGCTGGCCAGCTTCCAACTTCTTGCAACTTCCAACTTCCAGCTTCTTCTACTACGCAGACACCAGGATGTGATCATGCCTGCGCAATTTTCAAACAATGTCCAATGGAGATCAGTTTCTGTCATATCAAAATCAGGACAGCTTCATCCTCATTTTCTAAGTTCAAGTTCACATTTCGCGCAAATGAGCAGTGCGCAAACATAAATCGCGCTTTTGGGGCATCGCGCAAACATACATGTGCGCTTTTGAGGTGTCGCGCAAATGGAGAGTTGCGCAAAATAAAGTGTCGCGGTCAATTGAATCGCGCAAGTGAGACGGTGCGCATCTCTCTCGTCGCTCATGTGGAATCGCGCAACTGACAGACGCGCATAGCATTTTCGCGCTAGTGGGCACAAATCCTGAATCCAATACCTAAGCCCTAAGCCTAAGCCTCAGCCTGAGCTGAAGTCTGCCCAAGCGCCTGCGCAAGACATATTGCCATTTACCACCCAGCTCTCAGTGCCCAGTAACTTCAAAACCTGGAATTGCATCCATATTTTCCATGCAAATTCATGCTATTTTGTTTGAACGCCTATAACAGTGGAAGTTTTCCATTTTTTCGGTCACTCTAGACTTTTGTTGGATGCAAACATTACTGCATGTGTTGGACCAACTGTCCCCACGCTACCCCACAATTTCGATAAGGTTATATTGATTGATTGATCATGGTTCTTTCACACGCGCAACTAGTGTGTCATTTAGGCGGAGCTATTTTTTAGGAAGTCCACGTTGGTTGTTTTGGTCATGTTTTGGTTGTTGGTTGTTTTGGTTGCGTATTAGTTAATACCGACGAAGACACAAACAAAAAAGCGCCGGCCCTCTCCTCTCTCTCTCTGCTCTTTTCTGCTCAGCTCAATGTTCCATCATAAGCCACGGCAATGCGAAAAATGGACAAAATTAGTTGTTAGCATGCTCCATCGTTGTCACAGTCATGCTGGCAAGGTAAGCTCCATAAATCACATCGCACAATTGATTTTTTTGTTCGCAGGTTGTCACCCGCGTATTTTATGAATACTGTTGTATTTTCTATTATAGCGCCACCTCCTACCGAATCGAAATGTTCCATGCGCCATCTCTTACGAGCTTCTGACTCATTACCATGCGTCACAATCTGAACTGATTCTTTGAAAATCAAGTTTTATCGTTTGACCTCACTCACTGCTGCTAATCCTTGCCGCTTTTAGTCTCCCTTATTGTTTGAGTGAATAATACCAGAAAACATGCCGGGTCTTGTGGCGTTCGGTCGTCGTTGGTCAGTGGGTTCTGATGATCTGATCATTCCCGCTTTGGCACTCATCATACTCAACTCTGTTTGGTAAGATGCACACTATTCCCTACTTGTGCTGAGAATAATGGGGTAGCCGCGACACCGATAAAAATGTAAAAAAAACAGGAAGCTCGCGACCACCCATTATGCTTAGCGCAAGTAGCGAATATCGCGAAGTTTTTCTTGCAAATTATAGTTTGTTGAATGTGAATGGTACACCAAAAAGTTTATGGCTCCGTGCTTGTTTCGTATGAATACTGTGAAGCGTTGTTGCTTTCTGTTGTTACAGTAGTGCTGCTGGGGAAAAAAGTTTTTCTTGCAAATTATAGTTTGTTGAATGTGAATTTACCTTGGACCCATACCTGATCTTCACGCGCAAATTTATTGTGTTCCATTAATTGGTCCCGCAACGAATGCGTGTAAACTGCGCAGACGACGACACACTGCCTGCCCTCGATTTCGTCCCTTTCTACGAGTTTCCAGAAATCGAGGGCAGGCAGTGTGTCGTCGTCTGCGCAGTTTACACGCATTTGTTGCGGGACCAGTTAATGGAACACAATTTGTGTCTGAACGTCAATGATAGGGTCCAAGGTGGATGGTACACCAAAAAGTTTATGGCTCCGTGCTTTTTCGTATGAATACTGTGAAGCGTTGTTGCTTTCTGTTGTTACAGTAGTGCTGCTGGGGAATTCGGGCTACCTGCCTAGCTGCTAAGAGAAGATAAAGCGTTGAGTTGGCTAGAATTACCGGCGCGTTCACCAGGCGTCCGTCACGTCCGTCGTCAAATCTGTAAAACGTATCTAGGAGTACACGGTTGTTTGCGGTGTGCCATGTACTCCTAGATACGTTTTACGGATTTGACGGACGGACGTGACGGACGTCTGAGTGGGACAGTGGGTAATAATTGCGCGTTCACCAGTGGCTGGTGAACGCGCCATCATTACCCACTGTCCCACTCCACACTATCCTACGTATGTTTGCGCTTGGAATGGAAAACGGACTGTATTTTCAGGGTTGTGGTGCTTGCCTGTTCCTTGCCGTCCATATCCGCCGAACAGATGGTGGAGCACCAAGCTTTTCTCGCCTCTCAACGTCTGCTGCTGCTAAATCGTTCCTCTGCTTCAGCTCTTGCTGATAGCACGACACCGACTCTACCGTTGCCTCCCTACTCCCTGATTCTGCCTCTGAGATTTCTGCGTCTGCTAGTCACTGGTGTGATTGTGCTACTGCTGGCCTCGGTACTGTTGGAGGGAGCGATGGCCTACTTGAGTACAAGGGGCAGCGTGCTGCAGCAACGCAGAAGGAAGTCAATCATATTACTCATCTACTTGAGGACTGGTAAGATGGAATAAAGGTCAAGTTTTAAACGGCAGCCAGGGGAAAATCGTCTTGGTTTTTGTGTCGGAGATGAAAATTTGTAAATATAAACAAATCTTGTCCGTAATGCGCTAGATATCCTTGCTACAGGTAAGCAGCGTGAGAATCCATGAATGTAAACGTGTGGAACTGTAAAATACAGCAGAACAAAAGGGCCAACAGTTGTGTGACCGTGGTCAACTGGCCTGAGTTGTGCGAGATTGCATATTCCCTGTCAGACTATTGAAATCCATTTTTGCTACATCTACGTCGGCCTATCTTTGCCTAGCTTGTCATCAGTTTCTGGTAGCTAATTTCTTGTTTCTTAAAGGCAAACGTTTAGGCGTGGGAGTTTTCAAAACACTATTCAAAACGGTACACACGATCCTATTGTTTCTTGCTTACACGACGCCTGTTCTAGCCTACACAATACGTAGGCCTATGTACTTATGTTCCCTGCTGAGCAGGCATTCGCAAGTAATTTTTTATCGGGTTTCTTCTTCTGTTCTTTTCCTTTCTTTGCTGCTTTTTCCTTGTACATTAGCTGTAAAAACCTTTTGTATGCCCCCGTCTTCTTAACTGATGCCCATGGGGGGCTTCTTTCTTTTCCATTCCATCTGCAAGTGCCTTCACTGACTGCTGAATTACGAGACGAGTGTATCAAAAGTGGTGTACGTACGTACTGTACATACGCATGGGGGTGTATGCATAGTACTTATACTTTGCTTATACGTACTCTTTTGTATGTTGCGTGACGCGAGAATGACAGGCAATGCCGAATTAGTATTGATTTTGAAAAGTGGTACAAAGTACTGACTGACCGACCGTATCCCTTTATGTGTCATAAGATTTCTAGAAGGATATCCTTCTAATTTTATCCTTCTTTTGCGATTTTTTATCCTCATCAAAACTCTCTTTTTATCCGCGTGAACTTTGTGTTTTTCACGAGGACATTTTCCCACTTATCCTCGTGAAAGTGTCGGAAAAAAGTCTGTTCATTTGCCGGCGGATATCCTCGTCATTTGTATGGAGTGTGTCTGCAATATTGAAATTTATCCTCGTGAAAAGTCGATTTTTTGGCGAAAATCACGAAGATATCCTTCTTTGACGAAGATATCCTTCTTTTTTTTCCCTGACGAGGATTTTGAAAATTTATCCGCATGATTTCTATATGTCCAAAAAAAAGGAAGGATTTTTTCCTAAATATCCTCATGAAACAAAAATCCTCAAACGAGGAATGCATTTTACAAAGAAATATGAAAGCAGGATAAATCACTCGTACCAAGGAGGATTTTAATTACACAGTATAATAATACATTAGCAAGATATAAGTTATGAAAATATCGCAAGTGTATCACATGTGCATGTATGGATGGCAGAAGTCTTCCTCGTTTGCGAATTTCAGTTCAGCGTCTACCTGTAACAAAAAGGGGAAAGATTATTTATGAACATCGTGATGCAAAGCATTTCACAGCTGTTTTGAAGGCTTTAGTTGCCTGTCGTTAGTTGCGAATTGCTTTGCTTCACTTTAGGAGAGCTGAAAATGAAGAATTAGTGAATATTCATAGTGAAACGACATGGATAGAATAGAGTCTTTAAAACAAGACTCAATTAGTATTTAACAGTTGTCAACTGGAATAATTCAATGACAACTCTTTTGTAACAGGTCAACAGGTTTTATTGTTTGTATGGGAATTTGTTATGTGTATTATTTCAATAACCGGCCCACCCCGCTGCCCATACTCATCCATTCAGTTATCAATTTGCTCATTGCAGCTCCGATTCTGAATCACCAGTGCTCTTCTGCCCTCCCACCTTCATGATGCTGTACATAGGGATTTTGGCAGTGCTGTCACCAATTTTGATCTCCACTTCGATTTTCCTCTCTTCTTTCTCTCTCTTCTTTCTAGCTCTGAATTCCTTCATTTCCTGCTCCCATAACTCCTCTCTGGTGGGTACCGGATCCAGATCTGGTAATTCTTCATCTTCGTCTTCATCCCAGCCGCCAGAGATGTTGATATCTTCCTCTTCCCTGAGATCCAAATCTTCTTCTTCGTCATCTTCTCCTTTCAAGGCTTCTTTCTTCGTTTTCACAGGAGACTCCAGAGCACTGTCTTCATTCGATTCACCCAGGATGATGGTGGTGCGGCGGCGGGAACCGCGTTCGGGACTGCTCTGCTCCATTTCGGGGCTGCCAACTTCCATGTGCTTCTCCCCATGCTCATCTTCATTCTTCGGTGAGTGATTCTCGTCTTCACAAGTTTTCTTAGTGTCGCTCTTGGCTTCCTTTTTTCCACTCTTCACATTTTCTTCCTTAGCTTTGGCACCATGTTGTTCACCACCTTGTGGACTAGACATTTCTCTTCACCGGATCCAAAGCCAATCTGTAGATTTTAGGAATGGCTGAAAAGAGCTGCTTGCCAAAGTAATCACTGCATAGGTTGGCAAGACATGGGAGAAAGTATGTAAAGGTCTTCTGGACCCTTTCAAGCAGAGGCAATCAACAGGAGCTTGGAAAAGTTTTATTTACTCAACCAGCAAGAAATGGAAGGATATCTGCCTTAGAAAGGAATTCAATGCCTTTTGGGATACAATTTCAAACTCACTTTGAATCGTGGAATGACTTGTAGCACGGAATGCAGAGTGCGGTGTCGCAGGCGGCGCAGTGAGTGCTGGTTTTTTTCTGCAGTCCTTTGGATTGACAGGAAACACATCTCTTGTATCTCTTTCGCGGGATTTCCTCAGGGAGGTGATCCAAGTCGATTCCTCCTCTGATGTTCACCGGGACTTCGTGAGAACGCTTTCGTGGCCGACGGCTGCCCATCTTGAGGAGTCCATTGATCAAATCTCGCGTCAAACTCTGGAAGTCAATAGCTAAGTGTTTTCACATGCAAATACTTGAATTGCTATCTTGTGACTGGAAATAGTTCTGCGAATGAAAAAGTTTGTGCCATACCTTCATCGACAAAGCTTTTGCCTCCTCCGGTGGTAGTAGGACTTTCATCATCGCCCGAACATTGCCAACGCTGGTCAGAACAATGTATTGGAAGATGGTCATGTACCAACGCCTAAAACAGGTAAAAAGAAGGATGTGGAAGAGAAATGGTGAGGATTTTTTGTGGAAACATAAGTCAGCTGAATTTGACAAAGGTTGCACCTGTTTCTGTAGCGGCGCATGATGTATGAAACGACCTGATTCGCCAAATCCACTACAATGAAGACAAAGAATGACAAGAAGGAAAGGTGAGAAGGTCAAAAAACAAATAAATGTTTTGTAAAAGATATATTTCTATGTTTAGAAGGATATCTTCTGCATATACTTTTCCCAATTGTATAGTAGTCAATGTGTGCAGTGTAAAGAAGGATATCCTGTGTATATACTTATTCCAATTGCTAGTCAATGTGTGCAGTGTAAAGAAGGATATCTTGTGTAGTTACCTCCTCCCATTGCATAGTTGTAGATACAGATGGCAAGTGGCATCAATACATCCACGACCTTGCCACGTTCGCCTTCTTTCCCCTTCACTCTGCGTTTGCATGTGTCCCATAGGTTACCCACATCGGGAAGTCTGTTACAAAGTACGATAACTTTTTGAATGGGTAACTTCTTCCACATTGTAACCACAAGGAATGAAGGTCTCCGTGTGTGGCTTACGAATGTAGGAGAACGCAGGGTTTGGAGTCCCGCCAGTTGATTAGCGTCAGGTTATCCATGTGCAATGCACCAGCTTCACCTCTCTCAAGATCAGTCCAGAACTTTGACTTCCTGTTGAGCATCTCCTTGGGTACGCCCCATGGGATTTTCAAGGTCCCACAACAGAACAGTTTCAGTTCCTTCTTTGCATACTCAAACCACTCCACGTGGTTGTACTACAACAACAGGTACTGTCAATGTACATACCGTTTAGAAGCAGCTGAGAACAAAGCAATTGGCATTCACATACAGCGTTGTCCATGATCAGGCGATGCCTGAAAAAAATAAAGTAAAATGTAACTCAGTTCCTGGGTAGAGGTATGAGAGGATATCCTTCTATTTTACCATCTTCCTGCAACTCCTGAACGGTGGACCAATTCATTGACATAGCGCAGCAGAGGCCGTGTCTCACCATTGTCAAAGGTGAAATTAGCTCTGTGACCGCGTTGAGAAGTATGAACAACCGCCGACAGTACATACGCGTAGCGAGCATCGCTGATTGCGTATATCTTAAAAAAAACAGGAAATTTTAGACTCGTTTCCATCCCAAAGAGTGAAGAAAGGAAAAGTACTGATTTGCAAATTGTTTTCTTACACGTATTCCGAAAGGATTTGGTTTTCCTGGCATATGCTGACGCTCAATCCATCGACCAAGATAGGCGAAGAGTGTCTCATCCAATGACAGGAATTCACCAGGCATGAAGTTTCGTTTCCACTCCGCTTGAGCCAAATCCATAAACCGGCGAATTTTTATGAGAGGGTCGTAGGTTTCCGGCATGTCTACTCTGTTCTGCTTCTTTTCCTAAAAAAGAAGTATGAAGGGTGAGATGCGTGAAAGAGTGCAACAGTTTTTTGTGAACTCTAAATCTACTGTAATAATGATTTTACCGAGATTGATTCATTATCCTCAAAGTGAAGTGATCTCAGTATCCACTGAAAACGCGTGAGCGACATGTACTTCCCAAAGTAAGGAGTGTCACACACGTGGCCGCTGTCATCCCAATTATCTCTGTACATACATTTTGAGGATATCCTCATTTTATGAATAATGGTCATCATAATGTTATGACATACAATTTGAAGATATCTGTTCAATGTTGTGTTGCAAATAAATCTAACCTTATAGCCCTTTTGCTCACCAGAGAGCCAGAAAAGTATAATCCAGGTGGACTGTCCAAATCGTCCACTCCATTCTTATTCGTCTCGACCAGTGCCAGTCTCAATGCGGGTTCCATGAGTCTAAGGAACAGTTCCACTGCTGTCGCATTTTGAGGGACGTTGATCCTGCCTTCGCTCTCAGTTGTTAGGAGACCAGGCAACCATTTTTGTACTCCTTTCGAGCCGTCTTTCACCTTCCTCATCCAAAGCCCGCCAGCAGGACGTCTGTCATCTATTTACACCAGTAAATAACATAACTCATTATTTAAAGTAGTGCGCATTCGAAGTTGGAGAAACTGGAAGTAAGGGGTGAAGTAAAACACCCAACCACAGGAAAAGCTGCCCAACGAAAGGAAAAATTTTACTCGGGTGCCAGGAGTACAGAACTGTAACTAACGCATGTACGTGCATAGCATGACTAAGAAAATGTTGAAATGTAGTCATAAAAAGGAATGGGATAACCGAAAAAATGGGGATAATCAATCATGCATAAATCATACGTACTAAACTAATCAGGTTGTAGCAGTAAGGTAATCTGGTTGTAATTGTAAGTTTTGTAACTGAAGTAATACAGAAAGTAGAAAAGGAGGATATCTTATCATACACGTAACTACATATATGTAATGGAACGCTTACAAGAAAAAAAGACGCAAAGGCATGATAGATGAAAAAGAACTGGCATAGAGTCACTGGAATCTTTAATGATACCCGAGAAAGTCTCACACACCGCTTGGATTAACTGAGCAAAAAAATACTGGTTGAGCTCAAAAGTAATCAATTAATTCTGGAGGGGGGCTTGTAGTACTAGCTACCCTAGTCTTTCACTCACTTTCTACTCTTTTAATCACAGTGTCAAATCATTCAGAAATTGGCAACATACTACTGTAACTACATCGAGGCTCGGGAGTTATAAAGAAAGAGGAGACTAAGAAACTAAAGGAGCGCATCTTATATTCTTTACACATCTACCCGAAAAACAGTAAAGGAGTCGTTCTTTACCCCATCCCCTTTCCCGATTTCCTTCTTCCGCGCTTCGCTCTTTCTCTTAGAGGTCGGTGGTCATCCTTTTCCGCATCGGGGGTGGTAGGCACCTGAAAAAACGGCATTTGAGGAGGATATCCTCGATTGATGAGGTTTAACATGAAACAGGATTAAACAACAGTTTGAGAAGGATATCCTCACCTTCTTCTCTCTTTCTTCGATGGCATTCTGTCGCCGTCCTTCCTGTTCTTCTCCTCTTCGTTCCGGCGCCTCTCGAAGTTCCCTTCTCCGAGTCAGATAGAGATGCTGCCAGAGTCTGGAAATGTCTGTTTTTATTTTTTGAAAAGCGCTATTTCTGGACGCTGACCTCTCAATGATATATCATCTTCATTACGTATACGTATTGTATGTACTGTAGTTTGTAAAATGTTCATTGTCTGAGACGAAGGGGTGCGATGGGGGGGGGGGGGGGGGGAAAGGTTACCGATGATTCTCTGTTTTTCACTGTGTCCTTCAGCGTTCTGTTTTTCGCCCTTCTGATCACAGGCTGTCCCTTTCCCAGCGGAGGTTTGGTGATGCCCTTTTCACCTAAACAGAGAAGGACCTGTTCTTACGAACACATCAAGTTTCTTTCGCACCCAATCAATATGATATCCTCCTTTTAATTGTTTTCTTTTATCAATATGAAGATGAAGATGTTCCTGAATATATCCTTCTAATACTACAATGTACTCTCTATATATTAAAGAAAGATTTTTCCATGAGGATATCCTTCAAACTCTATCAGTTACCTTTCCTCGGAGTTTTGGGCGTGACCGCATCCTCTGCACCGGAGTCCCTTTCGCGACGCCTTCCGTGTCCCTCTCCTCGTTTTCTTTCCCTCTCTCCCCTCGCTCGTCTCTCCCGCTCCCCCTTCGCTCCATCCACTCGCCGCCGCTCCGCCTTCGCTTCGTCCGGACTCCAGTCTCGCGCTCCGCCTTGCGTTTCTCCTCACTCGAGCGCTCCGCCTTGCGTTCGTCTGCTCGTCTTTCCGCTCCGCCTTCGCTTCTCGCTCCCTCCAGAGATGCTGCCTCTCTCTCTCCGACGACCGCGCTTCCCTGCCTCGCGTCGCTCTCGCGATGGTTCTGCTCCTCTCCGCTTCTACTCCCTCTCCCCTCGCTCCGACCGCTCTTCGCCCCTCCGCTGCTCTCCTCCTCTTCGTCACGACGTCGTTTTCTACTGGGATGTTCACCGCCTGGGGAAACCAGCAATTTGCAATTCAAATATCAATTTTAGAGGATGAAATCAATGTATATAAAGCAAGGATTTTTCCTATTTCAGTATAAAAGTAAGATATCCTACTTAGATATTAAACTAAAATGGTATGCGCATTTTCTCACCTCCTGCGTCCTTGTCCTTGGACTTTTCCTCAGGAGCAGCCTTCTTCTCCTCGTGTGCTGTTTCCTTTGCCTCCGCAATCGTCCCGCCGGTGTCATCTTCGACTTCTTCAGCGACGAGGGTGTTATCGGCAGAGGCACCTCCCTTCTTCTCGGAGTCGGTGAGGTTCAAGTAGTGCTCTCGCTGTTCCTGTGTCATTTGCTCCACAATGACTATAAAATAGATGTACGAGTTAGTAATTTCCTCTTTTTTGGCCCAGTTCGGGTATGATGTCAAAGTGCTGCTTGGTAATGTTAACTAACCAGTTGGCTCGCCCCGATCCAACACTTTCTCCGGATCGAACATAGGCGTCGGCTCCCGACTCTTGTCATCTTCCTCCTCCTTGCGTTCCGTCGTGTCCGCCTCCTCTGTGGCCTTCTCGTTCGCTGTAACCTTCTTCGCGCTCGCTCTTTTTTCGCGCTCCTCCTTTCTACGCTCCTCTGGAAAACAGAGCAGACAACTTTTATTGAAAGTTCAAACCCGAAAAAATGTGTTAGTTGGCAAGTGCACAGGTTAAGAACCCACCATGCAATTAATCTGCCTAGCATGCGTCTTGCAAGGACAGCCACCGTGCAAATCTACCCAAAAGCATGTAATCGACCATAAGTAATGGTGCAAAAGTAGTGTGCTTTAATTCTTTCTGTTATTGCAAGTAGATCATCAGAATGTGCCACTACCTTTCTTCCTCCTCTCCCAGTGGAACACAGCTCGCTTGTGTGCTTTCTCCTACTCAGAACAGGAAAGAACAAGATAGATTATTTATTGTAAGTAGCATTTGGGGGAGAAATTTCGAAAAAGGAGACAAGAAAAAGGATATATTCCTCCCCACCTTTGGCACCCATTCGTCATCGTGTTTCAGGTTGACCTCCGTTACGGGTTTGTCCTTCAGGTAAGCTGGCATTGTCTCCTCCTCGAAAATTTTCAGCTTATTCTTGAACAAACCCTGCCTCTTCGCCTCCTTTCCAATGGACAGCGAATAGCCACCACGAGCGCGTCTCAAATGGACCTTCTTCGAGAAGGCCAATTGGAACTCCTTCAGGAACGGTTGCAGTTCCTGCACCTCTTCACACTCAGAAGGTCCCTGAGGTGGCGCACTCATGATTGGCAGCAAACCCAACTGTTTGCACTGAAAAAGTTACCTTTCGGTACTGGCTACTTTTAAAAATCCTTCAATTCTACCAGCTTAAACTATGACCTTATGTATAATTTAGGAAAAATCCTTCAAATGTACTAGCTTATCCTATTGTATTATGACCACCTAGGAAAAATCCTTCAAATGTACTATCTCATACTATAGATAATGTATCCCTAGTGTTTGGTGGATATCCTGCATTTACGGTTACTTACCTGCGCGAACACATCAGGTTCAGTGTTGAGCATTGTCTCAACGTAGAGCGGAGAGTACTGACCGATACAGGCGAATATGTCCACGCAGAGCACATCTGATCCATGATTCTGTACCTTGCTGCTGAGCATGGAGAAAGCGTTGCTGGAGCAGTGACGAGGAAGTCGTTTCTTCTGTAGCTGCTTTCGGGTTGCCGCCATTGCGGAGTTTCGCAGACACCGCGACGCCCGATCGAAACAGATGGCAGGACAGGGATCGTTCAGTTTTCGGGGGGGCTCGGTCTCACGCGTATGGCCACAACCCTCGTTGAATTTCAACTCATCTGCGTAAGTTGATGCCACCATGGTGTGGAAGTCGCGCTGTAGGTAGGCGTCTTTGCGTTCCGAGACAATCATGATAAACTTGCGCATCTTCACCAAATGGTTCTTAGGTCGACCGATGATGTGTCTGTAGATATCCTGCTTGAAGATGCGGTTGGTCACCTTGCTTGGTTCAGAACTTCTCGTAGAACGGGGCTGTGCCGCCCATAGCATGGGCACACGTGTGGCCAAACTCGCAGGAATGTTGCGAGTGTCAGGATTCGTGAATCGCTCCCCTTGCTCATAGCAAGCCTCCCGCACACTTTTACCGCAGTGCTTGTCTGGAAAGCGTGGCTTGAACCGGATACCATCGTATTTAGCGCGGTTTTTCTCCACTTTCTTGCTGGGTGTGGGCTTTTCTACTTCATCCATCAATTCCTCTTCATCAGAATCACCTGACTCAAAGCTGTCTTCATCAGACTCTCTGGGCTCGTCGTCGTTTTCGGACTCATCCACGACCTCGTCGTCTCCATCTCTTCCCTTCTCTATTTTCTCGGCGATTTCTGCCATCTCCTGTTCCAGGCGTTCCTCCTCTTCTTCTTCATCCTGAATCTGTTGGTTGATGTCCTTGTACAGTGGACGACTTGACCCTCTTCTTGGTGGCGTCCCATCTCCCCCTCCGTCCCCAACTGTGCCACCAGTAGAGCTTCGTCCGCTCGGGGTCGCGCTCTTTTTCCCTTGCGAACGTGGAGTCTTCTCCTTCTTCTGTGCTGCGCCGCTGGACTTTCCTGGTGTTTTAGATCCACCCGCCGTTGAACGGCCACCACCTTCGCCAAATGAAGTGGTGCGGATATCCTCATCATCATCTTGTATTCCAAGCATGTCCATGATGATGTCCGCTCCTGCGCCATACAAATAGCGAATCTTCGCGGGGGAGTTGTCATCCGAGCTACTGGAGGAACTTCCGGATAAGTACCCCTCCCCTTCGTCGGGGGAAGACAGCGATTCCAACTGTCTCAGTTCGCCATCACCAAAATCTTCCTGAATGTCATATTCATCTTCTTCCAAGGTTGTATCTGCCAGTTTCCAAGCAATTTTTTCCACAGGCGGCACCTTCGGCTTGCGCAATCGAATGGTGATGGAGGGGACACTGGATGACGCCACATTTCCGGAACCTGATGGTTGCTGTTCAATACCCAAAGAGGAGTAAACTTCCGACGCTTTCTGGGCTGCTTCTACACTGTTACTAGGAGTCAACATAGCCTTGGCTGAAAAAAAGATTTTGAGCCTTTTTTTTGGTTGTTTGGATTGGACAAGACAATTAAAAGACTAACCTGTGCATTTTGACCACAGCCAGTACAGTAGTAGAATCACGAAAACACGTGTAAAAAATTCCCAAAAAGCCCTCCACCAGCCACGATATGGCGGTGCTGGCATTTTCTCAGAAATGGGTGAAGGTACCGCCTAACTTTACTGTTGAAAGAAGCGAATTCTGTTCAGAATTATGGCCTGGATGTGTCTCCTTAGAACATCTCTAACACGCTTTCTTTCATCCTCAACCTCCCTCCCCTGCCCTTTCTGTTCCTGCGCTCCCTACCTAATCGCTTTGTTCACGGCGAAGAAGTCGTAAAAAATCATTGGACCGAACATCCCTAATGGCCGTATAAAAAAATGGCAAAATTCCAAGATGAAAGCAGATGGACGTATGGAGAGGAAAAGTAAAAAAGAAAGATATCTTCATGTAAGAGTGGTCATAAAAATCTTTCCTGTTAGTTTGTTAGTAAAAGAAGGATATCCTTCAAAACATGCATCGTAGTGCTCAGAAACATGCGAAGCCTCAAGAAGTGTGCTGGAAAATGCTACCAGACATTACCGGGAGTATCCGGAACTATGACAATGTCCCCTGTCGCGTGGCTTGTCCTGCTGGTGCTTCGGCCAGAGACGGCAGGTGAGAGCTGAGCTCGCTAGAAAGAAGGAAAAAACTCATGTAAAAAAGCAGTGATGTAAATGAGGAAAAATCATTTTCTGTTCAGTTTCTTTGATGATTGCCACAATCTGTACCTGTCTTTCGGATTCCTTCTGCATCTTTCGACACAGAAACTCAGCCGTGCCCCGGGATAGGCGCTGAGCGAATGTGCACATGACCCCATCTGGAGAGAAAAGCAGTTCTCTCTGGCGTGCGTGCCAGGCAGGCAGAAGACTCTGGTTGTCATTATGCACATCTTTCTGTAGCTCCTTCTGCATGTCGCCCATCACCTTGGTCATTTCCTTCATGATCATCTTGGTCATGACCTTCGGCATGTTGGTGACCGTCTGCAGCAAGCACGGGAGAATGAATGCCACACACACAAATATTTCAGTTGAATAAGCATACAAAGTGAGGATTTTTTAGTGTATGGCACAGCCACACATAGTTCAGTTGAATAACCATACAAAGTGAGGATTTTTTAGTGTATGGCACAGCCACACATATTTTGGTTGAATAACCATACAAAGTGAGGATTTTTTAGTGTATGGCACAGCCACACATATTTTGGTTGAATAACCATACAAAGTGAGGATTTTTTTAGTGTATGGCACAGCCACACATATTTCGGTTGAATAACCATACAAAGTGAGGATTTTTTAAATACTGAATACATGTATGTGAAAGCACAATTCTCACCTCTTTCATAAATGACATCCAAGGAGAAAGATTGTCCATGCGGTCCGACAGAAGACGAACTTGAGAGGCCAAATGCGCAAGATTAGTGGCCTGCTGCTGCAGGGTGGGTTGAAGCAACTTGCCACCCAAAAGGACCTTCGATTCTGCTGGAATAATGCTTCCGCGAACGGTGGCTTTGTCGCGGTCCGTCTCCACCTGTTGCTGGATTCGATCCCTCTCCTTCTTAGTCAGAGGCTGAAAAATAGTAGACTATAGACAGTATCACTCACTGTACTTGTCCCCTTTACATTGCGGCCCTCGTTTTAAATGATCATGAATAAGTTTAATATATATTGTGATGATTTCCGTTTTACCTTTCCCTTGGCGGCTTCCTGCTCCTCCTCTCTTCTTTTCCTCTCTTCCTCTTCCTCCCGTCTGCGCTTTTTTCGTTCCTCCTACAGTGGCACAAGAAACATTTTTAAGTATATACAAATGGAGGATATCATCTCTTCCTACTTAGTAAAATCATAATCTACCCATAGTAAAGAAGGATATCTGTAACCATTCATTTTCTTTCATATTTTATCCCCGCAACTAATATAAATTTTCGCAGGCAGAAGCCGTAGGACATCCCCTTTTACACTTATGCATTACTATGTGTGTATAACAGTACTGGAGGTATTTAGCCTTTCTAGTAGAAACCTCAAAGTAACTTTTACCACATCAGCTCGCAGTTGCTCATCCGTCACAGTTGCGGGATCGCCCTGAGTGTCATCCAAAGCCTCGGTAGCAATGTCAGAGCCGTCCTTTGCTGGTAAAATATCCCCCAAGGATTCCGGTGGTCCAACGTCCTTGGAAAAGGAGGAGGCAGCGAGTAAATCTCCCAGGTTGCGAGCTATTTTGAAAAAGGCTCAGTTGGACATATTTGTTTTGATGCAACATGTAGAAAAGTGAATCAAAGAATAAAAACGAAATAACTTAGTTTTAACAAAAAGTCAACTTACAGACTTTCTTCACAGCTGGCGCCTCCGATGCGGCGGAACCACTGGTGGGAGTAATCTCCTCCTCGCCTGGGCGAGAAACCGACGCGAGGGCTTTCTCCCGTTTTCCCCTGGGCTGTCGCCTCACTGCCTTTCCCTGCAGTTTCTTTGCCGTTCGCGCCGCCGCCGTCTCCTCCTTGAGCTTCTTTCGCGCCATCATTTGCTGCTTTCGCTGTGCGGCCGCGATAGCTTTCTGTTCTCTGGAAAGCTTGGTGGAAGCCTCCAGTGCGGCATTGAAGGCCGATTCTATGAATAGATCAGGCGGATATCCTCCACAGTGTTCAAGGTACAGATATATCTCTTGTCAATTGAAGGATATCCTACACGATTACTGTACTATTTAACACTACTCACGGGCAAGATCCACGGCCGTTTTCGCGTGCAGAGTCACTTCCACATCGATCAGGTCGATGCGGATGAGAAGGTCAAAGTCGTCGGGCAGACCGGCCCGCTCCCGTGGAGTCTGACCTTTCTCACACGGCACCACTTTCTCGATGGCGTCATACATGACCACCTGACGTCCAGTCGTCGCGTTCACGATGCGCATTTTGCCAAGCAGGGGGTTCATGATCTCGATGAGGAACTCCTCGCCATTCACAACCACCACGGTGCAGCTGACGTCAGCCTGCATAAAAAATCCACCAGCGATTAGCATTTCAAGGCACAATTAACAGAATTACACATTTCCACACCCCTTTTGCATATTTCCGTGACCATTTTTTAAGAGCTATCTACTTACGATTCTGTTGATGGACTCGAAGTGCTTCTTCTTCGCTTCAAACTCCTGATTAAGGGTGATCTTATCCTGCCGGGACAGTCCGGTGGGATCTTTGTGAGGAGGGTACTGCGACTTGATGAATGGCTGCACAGCCCATTGCGGAACGTAGTCCTCCTCGGAGGTGTAGTTGTTACCGCCTCGAAAGGAGTACTTCAGCAAGTACTCGATTCCATTCCACGGGAAGAGTCCTCGCTGGATTCGCGGAAGAGCTTCGCACTGACGCTGCTGCCGCTCAACATTCCCGGCGGAGACCACGCGATACTAAACAGACAGAAGGATATCGTAAATTATGAATAAGCAAAACAATATAAAAGAAGGATAATCATAGGTTGATAAAAAAGAAGGATTTCTGCAGCAATTCACCACAGTAACGAATAAATTACATGTCTTTAAAACATTATATAAACAATTATAAATCAACATCTATGTTTGCCAGAATGAGCTTCACCTTCAAGACTTTCGCTTGGACCCAGGTTCGCAGGTCCTGTTCCCATCGAATGACCAGCTCGCCAATATGGAATCGCCGAACGCTGGTATGAGAGGAGGCATGAGTGGGGTCGAAAGCCAACGGATTGTTCAGGATGACCTGCAACGCCGGCCCACTCACACATCCCCAATCGCGTCCGCAGTTGCGATTGTCCCAGGCAAACAACTCGGGCTTCTTGAGGCGATTCTGGTAGCCGTGATCTGGACTCTTCTCACAGGCCTGGTAAAGCCGAGCGTAAGGATCAAAGTCCGCGTCAGTCTGAAATGCACATACTCATTTTGGCAAAATCCCAGCACACCCCCCCCCCCTTTTCAAAAAAAATTTACCAAACTGCTTTTTTATATTACAATAGAAGGATATCCTCACCAAACAACATTTGAAAATAAATGACCAGTATTGGAGAAGGAAATCCTCAAAACATATATAAATAAACAGTAACTGCCCAATGAATAGATTAAAGAACAAGCTCACATACCACCAAAGATGAGGCAGTGCCAGCAGCTGTTGTCGGGCCAGCAGACGGTTTCGCTGTCGGCAGCACACCAGAAGGAATGCTGCCTTTCTCCTGCACAATGGCCGTAGCAGAGGAAGACCCCAGACCACTGTGAATCACCGACGCCGAATCGCCAAGTTGCGGCTCGTCTTCATACTCCTTTCCAGATGAGACAGAAGCCTCCTCCTCCTCCTCTTCTTCGATGAAAACATTCGACCACACATCCATGCAGATCGGCTTAAGCACAGGCCAGATGTGTGTGAAGGCCTGAAATAAGGAAGTTCTTTGCGTGAAATAGTATGTCCAAAACAACCACAGAGTGTACTACAAACTCATAACAATGTGACAAATAGTCTATTGCATACTCTGTCAAGATCCACTGTCTCGATATCCTCAGGGATGTCGTCTTTGTTCGCATAAATCTGCTGCGCCGCCATCGCAAATTGTTCCCGTGGTATCGTTCTCAAACCCTCCAGCAGTTCCTGTTGCTTCGGCCCGCCGCTCTCGAGAAAATGCTGAAACCACATGTAGATCTCCATATTCACTCATAAAAGGTATCATCACTAACTTTGCAGATATCCTACTTTTTTATGAACTTAAGAATTCTTTACCGCCAGCAACGACTCATCCTTCAGAATTTTGTGGACAAGAGGTAAACAGGTCAGCACACGAGCGAGCAGGTCGGGATCCAAGTTCGAGTCCTTAAAAAAGACAACAAAGCAATGGCGCATTTGAAATTTTTATTCCATAATTCTGATAATTAAGCGGAATACAGTGAAGTACTGCTTACCATCCTCCTTTCAGTGAAGATATCCGCATCAACTTATAACAGGAAAACAACCGATTGGAATCTCTTTCTAAAAAAACCAGACAACGAACAGAGGGAACGGTAGTTCTAGTGCTGATCTAAGGTGGCGATAGTCAGCAAATCATGTACACGCAGCAAGAGAAATGATATTCAAACACTGGTTTTCCCAAGTGGTGCAATTGGCAAAGTTACCACAAGGCTTAGGTAAGCTTTGAAACAAAACGTGTGTGTGTACAATCTGTTTGCATGCACCCAACCAGGGTGGATGTGGGTAAGATTTAGGATACTGTGGGATAAAACCGGCCTTAAAAACCCGACCACCTAGGCTCAGCTTAGACCACCTGTTTCAGCAAATGATTGATCAAATAGTTCATTTGCAAGAGGAGTGTTCAAGGAATCGATTGGTATCTACTTTGTCTCAATCGGTCCATTGCTTGCTGAGATAAGCAGCACTGAAGCTTTATGTGACCTGATTTTTCCATGGCTGGGTTTACCCTTAGCACCATACATGTTTATCTAAGCCCCGCATCCACCCTTAGATGAGCTGTTATTGCAGAAAAGGGTTAAACCTATATCTCTGGTCTAAAAATCCAGAGAAAATGCTTCAAAAAAGAGACTAGCATCTTTGTTTACTACCACTATAGGCAGAAAAATAATATCTGAAAGGTTACAAATGTCTAAAACCCAAAACAAAAGCAAAAAATCGACCAGAAAAACCCCACTCAAAAACGGGCATAGAACATCAACATACACCACCTATCTCACCCTCGCTTTCATCCTACGTCCCAGCTGTTGGCCAAAATGCAAGACTAGTTAACCATCTCATTTTACTGCAAGAGGAGGCGCCGTTTTCACCCTCCGCGCCGATTTTTTGAGCTGCAGTTAGCAAACGCATAAATAAAACCAAAAAAATTACTCTTTCACAAATGTACCAAAATTGCAAAAAGAAATTGCTTTGGCGACTTCGCCCATTTGCTAACTGCAGCTCAAAAAATGGGCAAGGAGGGCGACAACAGTACCTTCTCTTATGGGGTAAGGCGAATAGAGCATTCCACAACAGCAAATGCCGATTGTAACTCCATTAAATTGTTATTGAACTTTCGAACCTGTTACATAGGCATTTGCTCAAAATACGCAGGAATAAACCCACTACTTACATTCTGCTTCGTCCTTCTTTCTTCCTCTTCTTTCCTTTCGCGTTTCTGTTCCTTCCTGTTGCTTTTTTCTCTTTCCTCAAACCTTTCCTCCTTTGACAAACAGCCGATTACGTTGACAAATAATTTTATTTTTTAATCTGCGCAAATTTTTCGTCGATGACTGCCTATAACAAAACTGCCTATAACAAAAGCGCGGGAATTCAAAGAAATCCTCACCAAATAGTACACACATGTATGCCTATACTTAGACAGGTTCAGATATCCTTCTAAACAGTTTCAAGAGGATTTCTTTATGCATGAAAAATTTCTTGAGGTCATTTCATGAGGATAAATTTCACGAGGATTCCGCGGTTTTCCCACTTTTCCAATTTAGTAAAAAAGAAGGATTTCAGAGAAGGATTTTTGACGAAAAAAATTGTCACCGCGGTTGGGTAAATGAGGATTTTTGAAAACAAAATTGCAGGATATCTTCGTGAATTCTGAACCTGGAAAAAAACGACGATTTCACGAGGATAAGTTGGGCGGCCCTATAGGGCCGTTATGAACAGTAAAGGGTAGAGATGCCGCGATATCAGAACTGTCAGAAAATCGATATCGATATCGATATCGATACTGCCTTTTGCAAAATGACCGATATCGAGATCGATATCGATATTTCAAACTTTTGGAAATTCGATACGATATCGATATCGATATCTAAAATTTTCAAAGGGTCGATATCGATATCGATATCGATATTTTGGGCAGAATATCGACTCGATATCGAGATCGATATCGATATTTTGAAAATGGTAAAAAATTGATCAAAATTTCTTCACAGCCTATCAATAAAGCTGTTGTACACTATGTGAAGGTAGTAGCTCTGAGTAAAGAAGCTTTTTCAGCTAATTCACAATCAATTTTTCAAGTTTGGCAATCAAAGACAACTGACTGCTGACCACAAAAATCACCTCAAAAACACTGAATCACCTAAAAAACGCTGTTTTTAGCGAAAAAAACACTTGATTTCCCTTGCTTTTTGTGGTTCGCAATAGGGGGCTATACACAAAAGCAAATGGCATTAGTGGCTGATTTGGGGCTATACATGAGGGGGCTATATACGGAACATTACAGTACCACATCACCTCCACAACCTGTCAAGGGTAGTACATGCATGTACTTGGGTGGCAGAAAATTTTCACTGAATCATAGGTAGTGCGAGCAAATTTTTGGCCAAAAAAGGCGCTGCAAACGCATCAAAATTTCGATATTTTTGAGCAAAAAATGGTCGTTATCGAGATCGATATCGATATTTTACTTTTGCCAAATTTCGATACGATATCGATATCGATATTGCTGTTTGAAAAAAGACCGATATCGAGATCGATATCGATATTTCCAAAATTTAGAATTTCGATACGATATCGATATCGATACCAGAAAAAATTTCGATATATCGACTAATTCGATATCGATATCGATATATCGCGGCATCTCTAGTAAAGGGGTATGCGTGTGTGTGTAGAACTATGGTGCAGTAGTAGCTCATTGAACTGAACGAAGAGATAAGCTCTATTATTGGAAGAAGGAGCTTGAATGGGGAAAGGGCGGAGGAGGGGGCTGTTAAATTAGTGTTAAGTGGGATATGTATGCATGTTGAAAATGAGCAATATCAATATCATGTTTTTAGCATGATATTGAGCGCTGAGGGCCTAAGTGTACATGGAGATAATAGCAAGAATCCCTAGCGGCCTCATTTTGCAAACGATGAAGTTGCCCATAAATAAATATACATGGGATGTATGTAAATATTGTTTGGTTTATGAAAGGCTACGATAGGCGGACAATAATGTTACATAACGTTGCATTTAACGATGTTCATGCACCTGATGCCTAGCTAAGGGGTTCGTGCTTATTTTATTATTATGTATTTGTAAGACGGGCTGCGTCCGATCTTCCGTCCTCTGCCGGCTCTGCGTCATGAGTTCCCACTCTCGCCAGGTGGGATTAAAGCGACTGGCAACCCCAGCGGCAGTATGGTGCGCCCGCTCGCTGGCTTCTAAAGGCACCAGTGCTTTCCTTCGGGTCAGCACACCCCGACCAGTGGTCGCTGATGGCTGTTCGGCTTCGTGCCAGGCCCTTCCCTGGTTCGGGCCATTGTTGGTCGTGCCTTGTGGCACTGGACTGGCCCACCATAACGGGCGTTGTTAAAGGTTCGGAGGAGACTAGGTGGGTTTCACCTACAGCCACGACTGTGGGGTACGGTCTCGCCAAAAAAAAAATTATTATGTATTTTACGGTGCAAGCAGAAACATATGCGATAATGATGGGTCATACATGTCGAATGCGTTTGATAATGTATCTGTCTGCTTTTCAGGTGTGCTGGCGTTACAGTGCCTGTTCTGCGTGTTGGGTGCAGTGTGGCTGGGCCTTCTTTTCCGCAAGTATCATTTCGTGTATGCAGCTCAAGTTCTCATAGGTATGTGCAGCACGTTATTATCCATATGCTCGGAACAACAACAAACTGTGCGCACGGCGTTGCACATACGTATCTATGTGTGTTGCAGCTGTGACTGTGTGGCAGCTACTGCTGGTGTTCTCCGTGCTTTTGGTCCTTCTGTGCGTCTTTGATCCGACGGGTCGTCAGTGGGTGGAGTGCAAGCTCAGTTCAAATCGCCCCAGCTTAGTCCGCGCCCAACAGCGAGCACCTGCACGCCTATCGTTTAGGAGAAGAAGGTATGCATCTATCTACGTATGTACCCCGAGCTACGCAATCAAATAGGTGTGTGTGGTTGCAATATATGAAAAAGAAAATAGGGTACAGGTGTCGGCAAAGTTTTTCACGTGGAACTCTTCACAACATACTACAAAATGATATCTTTCCTAGCTTTCCGGCAAAGGTGTCGGCAATAGGGTACTTTGGGGTAAACCCGGACCCCTACGCTTTTCTGAACTTGCCGCTTGAAGATGGTAGCTCATTTGAAAGAGGAGAGTTCAAGGAATCGATTGGTGGAATACTTGTCTCAATCGGTCGCAT
This sequence comes from Epsilonema sp. ZAB3_2, assembly GCA_030247985.1. Lineage (NCBI taxonomy): Eukaryota > Metazoa > Nematoda > Chromadorea > Desmodorida > Epsilonematidae > Epsilonema > Epsilonema sp. ZAB3_2. The sequence continues at coordinate 89,843 of JASAMW010006587.1, forward strand.
TGTTGCTGAGATATACTAGCTGTCAGGGTTTACCCCGTGTCCGGGTTTACCCCACAGTACCCTAAAATACACTTGGGAATTATTCACAACGGACAAAAACAACACCTACCTCGCCTCACGCCGTTTTACCCCTCCTGTCCGGTTTTATCCCACAGTACCCTACACACGATGTTTCGCGTACGCATAGTTTCTATGTACGTGCGTGTATGTGTCGTGTGTTGCAGAAAGTTGGATTCTTTGCGTGAAGTGGCGTGGAGACGACGTTGTCAGATGCTTCTCTGCTGCGTTGGACGTTCAGACCCCACGAAAAAGGTAAGCCCCTCCCTTTGTATTCCTTATTGTGGCTACCGTTCCACGAGTAAAGTGTACGCGCTGCTACAGTATGTTCCATGGTGATATCTTTTGGTCAGTTACTGGAGAGAAGGGACCATGCCCGATGCCGCTGTCCATGCGCAGAATAGTACACAATTCTCTTTCAGTAGTGCGCTACACACGTTGACGAGTAAACTCAACGGTTAATTTATTGTCTGTATTCGTTGAAGCGAAGCATAATAACAGTGAATTCACCATGATGGCCCATTCACATCGGAGGCATGCGCTGGGGCGTACACTCGGAGTGTTCATGGCTCGAGACATGCAAGGACATGGTGAGCCATGAATTCGCAGGGCGTACGCCGAGCACATCTTCTTCCAATGTGAATGAACCAGAAGTTATCCAACTCACATTCACGTGAATACTTATGTGAGAAAAATTTTGCGCGTGAAGGCAAGTGAGAATGCTGAATACGCAAAACAAAATTCCAAGTTCAAACTCACCACGTATGTAGCGCACTACTATCATGAAACTGGGTCCGTGCATTCTGCGCAAAACGGGCAACGGGTGGGTTTCCATTCTCTCCAGGGAACCTACTGTACGTAGTAAAATTTCGGGCCTACGTTGCGTTGGATTTCGTTGTGTGGTGCCTTGTGCTTTTGCGTGGAACGTGGCTAAACTTTTGTTCTGTGATGCTTGTTTCAGAGACGCATGCCACTTCTGAGTTTGACGCATCCAGAGGTAGGTACAAACAAACCGGTTTCTTGCCGTGGACTTCTAGACTCTTCCTTTATTGCATCCGTGCATTAGCTTTTTGAACGTAATTATTTTTGAGTTTCATTCAGATTTTGTAGCACCAGGTTGTGTGTCCTAATTTGTACGCGCTGTGTTATTGCAGGACTCTCTGACTCAAATTGCGCGAATTTTATCCGAATTTTTCTCTGATGTTGACCTGGTGCCGTCGGATTTGATCTTGGGCCTGTTGCTGTTGCGCTACAAGCAGCAGCGACAGAAACAAATTGCCCTCAACGTGGTACGTATGTACACGTACACGTATGTCTAGCTTTCTATGGTCTGGCCAGTAAGGCAGTAAGAGATCGCCATGGCATTCAAGGTGCGTTGCGTAAAGTAGATTTTTTTTTTGGCGAGACCGTACCTTACAGGGTCGGCTGTAGGTGAAACCCACCCAGTCTCCTCCGAACCTTTAACAACGCCCGTTATGGTGGGCCAGTCCAGTGCCGCAAGGCACGACCAACAATGGCCCGAACCAGGGAAGGGCCTGGCACGAAGCCGAACAGCCATCAGCGACCACTGGTCGGGGTGTGCTGACCCGAAGGAAAGCACTGGTGCCTTTAGAAGCCAGCGAGCGGGCGCACCATACTGCCGCTGGGGTTGCCAGTCGCTTTAATCCCACCTGGCGAGAGTGGGAACTCATGACGCAGAGGACGGCAGATCGGACGCAGCCCGTCTTACCGCCTGCGCCACGAGCGCGACTGTAAAGTAGATTCACAAATGCGGATTTCTGTCCGTGCTTCGTGTACTCCTGTTCAGCAGAAGTACATGCAAATTACACAGGGCGACTAGAGTTCCATAGCTAACTCTCTCTCTGGCTAGACTATACTCTACTGTAATTTACACGACACACGTGTGAGTAGTGTTTCGCTTTGTTTTAGGCGGGTAGTGAAACCGTTCAATTTCTTTCGGGTGCTGCCATCACCTCAGAAACTCAGTTTCTGCATTTAGAGAAGCCGGTAAGCGACAACATTATTATATTTTTGTTGCTAAAAATGCCATGATTTATAGCTGCACCTTATTTTCATTCAAGTTCTTCAGTGTGCATGCTGCACTCTTTCACGTTCGTTTGTGTTTACGTAGCACTTTGTACCGTGGTCGGCCTCAAATGTTTCAGAGTTCACTAGAGCTCGTGCGCTCAGTGCGCTATTACATGCAGTTCGCCTTGGCGGCTTACGGCTGTCCTTTCTACCTAACGGACAACAAAGAAGGCAGATGTTGTCCCCTCTGCTCGGGTTTCAGGTACAGTATGTAGGCTACATATGTATAGGTACGATAAGCACTAATGTCAACAGTTCAATGTCGCGCATCTGTTTGTGAACATCGCATAATGTACGTACTGTTGATTACGTGTAGCAAAATTGAATTATTACCAGTAGTGTATGGCGATAGGAGGACGAATGAGTACAGCTTTCGTAGGGACGGTTTACTATTTACGAGTTGCGGTAACGGGATTGGCTTGGTCGATAGTGACCCCACGGTATTTAGTGAAGGTTTGGATCGGTGTCTACGGGGTCTTCGTCGTCATTTGTTGTAATTTTTTTTCACTGGCTCCTTTTCCGCTCCAAGATGACTGAATACTGAGGTCGACGACCCCGCAGACACCGATCCAAACTTTCACTAGAACAAAAAGAAGGTTGAGTTCGTGCTCATTCTTTTGCACAGGATGTGTGGAAACAGTGAGGGAGATTACTGTTGCTTTTGCGATGTGCACGCGCTTCGTCTTACACTGCCGGAGGATGTGGAGCTTCTGTACGCCAACTTTCATTGCGGGGTGAGTTTGTTACTCTCTACCTATACACAAATACCCTTCGCTGTACGTTATAATGTAGCTGTGAAAATAGGAGTGACTATTTGATTTGATGTTGTATCTTTTTCAGATAAGTCAACCGCCTTTCTACGTGGCCATTGATTACGCGAAAAACTCGGTGGTCTTATGCGTCCGTGGTACCCTGTCCCTTCGGGTAAGACACCGGTTTTGTTTCTGCTGTTTGTGCTTGCTCGTAGGTCTGTTATTGTAGACTAGTTAGTTGGTTCACCGAGAGAGTACTGTAATGATTCGTGTATAACCCAACATGTGTTGTTGCACCCTACGTTTTGTTGTTTGTTGTAGGACTTGATCACAGATCTGTCGGTGGATACGGAGGAAGTGGTGGTGCCTGGGGGCGTGTCGGCTGCTGATTGGCTGGCTCCCAGCGGCGTCGTTCGCTCTGCGCACTACGTCATGCGCCTGCTCAAGGATGATGTGCTGCTGGAAAGGGCTTTCGAAAAAGTACGCACGCATCTACTGTTTCATGCTCTGCTGTAATTACGCACGAAACCCGTGAAAGACTTACCGTATTTACCGATGGGGCTACCATTGGGGGGGGGGGGAGGGGGGGGGGGGCATTGGCTATGCATGGGGCATTTTTTATGTCCGAATATTCCTGGCCCGAATTACCCCGCCACAGATTTCTCGTTTCTACATCAACTGCGCTCATCCTTCTTTGTTACCCCACAAATTTAACGTTTTACATCAACTGCGCCCATTCCTCTTTGTTACCCCACAAATTAGCCCACAAATTTCACGTACTCTACATCATCAACTGCGCCCATTCTTCTTTTTTTTGCAGCTGCAGCAAGGCACCTCCCTGTCCGGCGCGGGTCGCCTCGTGATCGTGGGTCACAGTCTGGGCGGTGCGACGGCGGCCATACTGGGCCTTCTGCTGCGGCGCGCTCATCCCTCCCTCGAGTGTTTCGTCTTCTCTCCGCCAGGGGGCCTGTTGTCCTGGCCGGCGGCGGAGGAGACCCGGGCCTTTGTGCGTACAGTTGTGGTGGGGAAGGACGTGGTGTGTCGACTGGGCTTGGCACAACTGGAAGATCTGAAGACGCAGCTCATGCATCTGCTGGCCACCTGCAAAGACACCAAGGTAAGGTATCGACTGGTTGCGCTAAGATTTTTGGGTGGTTGAGCGAGCTGACCCCTCTGTTTTACTTTACGTTGATTTTCAATGCAACTTTTGATCGGTGCTATACGTTGATTTTCAGTGCAATTTTTGATCGGTGCTTGCGGGGGTCAACGATCAAAAATTGCATTGAAAATCAGTGTAAATCAGAGGGGCCAGCTCGCGACCACCTCCCAGAAATTTTCAGCGCAGCTGGTCAATATTGTGACGTACGAGAGTCGTATATTATATACTGAAGTACATACGAAAGGTTACTTATACTTACTAGGCACAGGACAGGGTCACTTTGGTGTAGAATATACGTCTACTAAGTGCGGTCTCTTGGACAAGTCTGTTAGTACTGGGTATATACGAAAAGTTTTACTGGAGCTAAACACACGCACAGTACATACGACGGGGGTGAGTGAGTAGTATGCATATTCGAGTATATAAATCAGCAGCAGTCAAAAACTCCAAGGCATTTCTCATTCCTACTACACAAACACACACAGACTATTGCCCCATGCCACCGTCGTCGAATGCCCTCTCTGCTTCGCTCGCGTTCTTCCTGCTGCTGCTGGTGCTCTTGGAACTCTGTTTCCTGATGCTGCTGCTCTGCGTCTGCGCGTGCTGCTGTTGTTTCTCTGCCGCTTGTCTCTGCTTGATTGCCATTCTCTGCTGAGCCTGCTTGTTCTTCAAGATTCTTTCAACTGGCGCGTCCCGGGTGGAGTCGTAGTAGGAGATCTCCACCACATCCACTTGCGAGCTGATCTTCACCTCTGGATGCTCCGTGGCGCTGGCGCTGTAGCTACTCCCCGAGTCCAAGGCCCCGCCCGACCGACTGAAACCGCCATCTGATGCTGTTGACGCCATCTCTGGTGCTGTCATCATCTCAATCGGTCCCTTCTCCACCTGGACAAATACAAAACAAGACAGATAGGGTCACATGAAAGTAAAATCACACAATGGAGAGAAGTGGCCCCAGGAAAGACCCGGGGCTTATTCGTTTTCAATGAAGCTGTCAAGACACGTCGGAATAGTGGTGAATGGGAGAAGACGACAGTAGGCGACTTCAGACAGGCCAATTTACTCATACCGAGCAAATCGGTCTTTCATGTTGAGACATTGGAGCCAATGAGTATGACCTGACTTCAACACAAATTGTTTCAACACGAAAGACTGATATGCTCAGTACGAGCAAGTTGGCCTGTCTGATGTCGCCTAGTATTGGGGTGGTTTCAGTGTTCGCCTGGCTTACCCTTTTCATCCCGATATTTGGATTCTCTCCAGCGTACTTGATGGGTGCGGGTCGCAGCTGTTTCATGGCTCTGAGTTGCAGTTCGTTCATTCCCTGCCACTGTCCTCCCAGTCCTCCAGCTCCCATTCCTTGACCCTCTCCCATGTACTGCGCGTCCTGTTGCGCCAGCACTTCTTCCACTTGTCTGTTCGCTGTGGATTTCGGTCCCGTCTTGCCCTGACTACTGTCCAGATTCTCCATGAACGATGCTTCCCGGTTCTTTCGCTTCTTCGAGGACTTGCGACCACATGTTAGTAGGCAACAGCGATAGGGGATGCCGGCGAGTTTGCACAGGAACCGATAGGCGCTCGGACACTTACGCCGTTGGCAGATGATGATCCCCACTGCAAGAAGAAGGTGGAGAAATATATCTGATTTGGGTTATGGACCAGTTGCGCTAAGAATTATCGGTGGTCACGAGCTTTGTCCCTTTGTATGGAATTACACTTTTTCTGGTTGGTCAGGGGGAGGAGAAAAGATGCAATACAAATGGCTCAGCTCGCGACTACCCATAATTCTTAGCGCAAATAGGCCACATACCCAAAAATACAGTATCAGAGCACAATTTCTCACTGCTATAAAGCTTTAACACTTACCCAGTGCAGCCAGGATGAGTATGAAGATGAGAAAGGCGATGACTATCCAGATGCCTAATCCTATATCATCATCTTCCTCCGTTGTTGTCTTCGCTTCTTCGCTCGTAGTCGCTTCCATTGTGGGTGTAGAAGTCTTCCTTGTTTCTGTTGTTGATTTTGTAAGGGGAGGTGAAGTGGCTCGTGTGGTAGGAGCTGTTGATGTGGACTTTTCTGGGGAGGTTGTACTGACGGTTGAAGAAGGCGTAGATGTAGTTGTGGGTGTAGTAGTAGTAGTTGTCGTTGTATGTGTTGTAGTTGTAGTTGTGGGTGTAGTTGTAGTAGTTGTTGTGGTAGGTGTCGTACTAGTTGTAGTTGTAGGGGTAGTTATGGTACTTGTCGTTGTTGTAGTGGACGTGGTTGTTTTGGTATCTGATGTAGAAGTAGATGTAGTTGTGCTTGGAGTGGTTGTAGTAGTTGTTGTTGACAGGGTGGCCAACCCTAGTACTATAGTGCTAAATCTAGTACTATTTCATCCCTGCCTAGTACCGAAAATTTGGCCTAGTACTTTTAGTACTATTCTAGTACTTTTTCAAGTCTGGGTCAGAATAGGGGAAATTTTTTGTGTATGCGCACAAAATGCTTGTTTTTGTGCACATTTTGGACTTATTTTGGAAAATTTTCTCGCCTTCGGCGAAGTATTTCACAAAACTTTACACATATTTGTACAAAACGCTGCTCATCAGCAGGTAGTTTAGTTATTTACATTCAAATAAACGCATAAAATTGGCGATTTTTTGCTGAATTTTGTTGAAAAAGGCTTCATATTTGGCCAAAACACAGGTATAGTACTGATTTGGTACTGATTTGGCAGGGCCTAGTACTATTGGCTCACTGGAATCTGGCCACCCTGGTTGTTGAAGTGGTTGTTGTACTTGTTGGAGTGCTGGTTGTTTCGGTAGTGGTGGTTGATGTTGACTCTGTCGTTGTTTCTGTAGTTGGTGTAGTTGTGCTTGTGGTCGTCACGGTTGTGGGTGTTGTAGTCGTGGTTGTGGTGGATGGATCTGTTGCTCTGGCGGGGTCTCTCAAGGTGTTTGAGGTGGATGTGGTTGTAGAAGGTTCCGTCGGCCATGACCACGTTGTTGTTGTCCAGAATGAGTTGGCACTGGGGGATAGAAACAGCAGGAGGAACGTGGTGAGTAGAAGCGGGTTAGTCGATGAGAAGTGCATCCGAGTAGTGGTAGATTCCCTTCGCCGTTGCTGCGTGACGAGAAAAGTGGACGGGAAAAAACACCGCATGATGAAAACAGGAGAGAAGAACGGAAGAGCGACTGTACAGGAGAAAGAAAAAGGCGGAATGAGAAGGGAGGAGAGGAGGAATGAAGTCGGAAGGGAAGTGACTGACAAAAATTTATTTCCGGTTCCAGTCCCAAAAGGGGAAGGGGCAGATAGAATTCATTTCCGGTTGAAGTAGCCTGCAAATTACAGTCAATTCGTACGTACGTACGAACAGCAGAAATTTGTTCTCTGTGCGAAACCGGGAAGGGTCTGGAATGATGCAACCCGTATCTCTGTTACCGTATTTTTGGGTGTATAGCCCCATGGGGGTATACAAAAATTGAGAGGTTCAACGGGGGGTTATACACTAGGGGGGATATACAATGGGTGGAGATATACATAGGACAAAATTTATGTTTTTGAGAGGTGTGTAGAGGCATGTTTTTCAGGTCAAAAGTATGTGTTTTAGGGCATAATCGCGGTTAAAACAGGGTTATTCTAGTACAAGACATGCTCAGCTAAGCTTATAGGCATAATAGCTTGGTGTAGGAGTAGCTATAGCTAGCTTATGACCAGCTTACATAGGTAGGCTAGGTACCTTCCAGTACATGGGGGGTTATACACCAGGGAGGATATACAAAGGACAAAATTTATGTTTTGCCAATGGGGGGTTATACACTAGGGGGGATATACAATAGGGGGGATATACACCCAAAAATACGGTAGTTCGCAGTTCGTACCACTACCAATCCATACATGGTGTACATGCATACATGTATCATTTTTTTGCACGACGCTAGTGATTCTTGCCTGTTTCAGTGGAAAGTGATCGCTCAATCGCTGCCCTGCTGCAGAGCGGAGACCGCCGCTGTCGCCTTAACCCAAGAGGTTGGAGAAGTGGACGATCAATCTCAGTCCCAGCCAACGTCGGAGCGACGCCCCAGTCTGAACAATACCAACACCACCCCCGGCACTCCTCGAGACGAGACGACCACGACTGCTGCTGCGAAACAGGACGGTTGTCAACCCTCAAACCTCCCACCACCGCCACCTTCTTCTCAGGAACAGCAAGATACGCCGCTTTTGCAAAGGAAGAGAGAGAGGTTGGTATAGTCAAAAAGTATTATGTACGTACTGATCTACTGATATTGAACCAATGGCCTGAGTTGGCACTTGTCGTATACGATATGTCAGTATATGTGCCCCTAGGTACCTGAGTTAACGGTCAGCGATATTTTGATTCTTATCCTGTTTTTCTTATCTGTATGTTAGTTATGTATGAACACGTAACTGCCAACTCAGGATAGCGGTTCAGATTGAGCAGTGTTGTGCGCAAACTCTGGTCTATGTACGGTATGTGTTACTGCGCGGCTGCTGTGTTCACCTTTTCCTTACAGTTCTACACGAACTGTCAGTCGGTCTGTCTATGCAATGCTGTCTGTTTGTCAGGCTGTACCTTCCCGGCAGGATATTACACGTGGTACGGGCGTGGAAAACAGGAGAAGGAGGAGGAAGGAAGAGACAAGAGCCGGCCTACTGCGCACTGTGGGCGGACCCAGCCGCGGACTTCCAAGAGGTCCTGGTGAGTCCGGTGATGGTTCACGATCACATGCCGGCCGGAGTTATTCAAGCCTTGGATAAGGTATGCTGGTCAAGGGAAACCGGGGGAGGGGGTTGGAAGAAGAAGGGAGGATGGAGTGGGAATCGAACCCGGTCCGTCGGCAGAGCTGCCCTTCCGATTGAGCTACGCGAGCTGGTTGTTTCTGTGGAAAATTGGGTCGACGCCAAGCTACCATAACAACTCAGATAGTATACGTACGTACATGCGTAGATGCTAAAACCGGATAAAACGGTCGGGTTTCTCTACTAAAGTCCGGTCGGCCTTGGCGTTGGCCAATTCACAGTCGGGTCTTGCTTGCATTGAATGTTGCTGCTTGTGCCTTCTGTTCTTTCCCGTAGTTTTGCTCCTAACGTTTCACGTTCTTCCGTTCCCTATTCCTGCATTATTATGCCCCCATCTCTATCTTTGTGCATTTGTGCAGCTACTGGAAAGGTGCGAAGCGACCTGTTCCAAGGCCACCGCACAGTCCACCCCTTCTTCCAAGCAGCAGCAGTCTCTTCCACGACGCCCTCCGGTTCCCCCGTCCGACTCCCTGGCTCCTCTAGCAACTCCGGAACTGGACGTCATCGACACTACCACCACCACCACCACTTCTGCTCCTGTAGTGGAGGTGGAAGGAGGAGGAAATCAGGTGGGACACGGGGATCACGTGAGGTTCAGCATGGGCAGCTCGGCGGTGTCCAGGTGGGCGCAGGAGAGAGGCGGAGACGAGACGACCGAGTCCTATTGGATGTCGGAGATGAGCAAGAATGCAACCAGAAGGTACGGGTATGTGCTGCTGTATGTGCTGTTTACCGTATTTTTGGGCTATACAAAAATCGAGAGGTCTGATGGGGGGTTATACACTGGGGGGATATACAATGGGGGGATATACACTGGGCAAAATTTATGTTTTTGAGAGGTGTGTAGAGGCATGTTTTTGAGGTCAAAAGTATGTGTTTTAGGGCATAATCGCAGTCAAAACAGGGTTATTCTAGTACAAGACATGCTCAGCTAAGCTTATAGGCATAGTAGCTTGGTGTAGGAGTAGCTATAGCTAGCTTATGACCAGCTTACATAGGTAGGCTAGACCTTCCAGTACATGGGGGGTTATACACCAGGGGGGGATATACACTGGGCAAAATTTATGTTTTGCCAATGGGGGGTTATACACTGGGGGGATATACAATGGGGGGGGGGATATACACCCACAAATACGGTAGTTGTGAGTAGTAGGTTACGTACACACGCAGTGATGAACGTTTATATGTGGTTTGTTATGTACGTTGCGATGCTATATATGTACATACAATACATACTATGTACAGCGTATGGAGTAGTGGCTATAGTGCAGGATGGAAGTGGAGCATTGGACAACGCGGGGTAAATTGGGCCGAAAGCAACGATTGACTTGCTAGATAGTATGAGCAGCTACTGTACGTACTGTAGGTATGCTCGATCGTACGAGTACAACAGTACGCCCCAACTTTTCTTGGCCCGATTTACCCTTTTCGCATTACTTGCTAGTTCTTTCACATTGAAATAGTTCCTCTTATGATCTAAACGCATTGCACAAATTTTAGCGCTGATTACACATACTTAGATATTGGCATCTACTTTGCGCAATGCGCTTAGACAAAAGGAACTTCAAACGACCGTGCGTACTGTACCTACCTTGAGTTGAAAATATTTCTTTTTCTTCGTTTTAGATCCACGGAAGAAACAGAGGAAGACGAGAACGCGTCCGACAATGGCTCCGTGCAGTGGACCGAGGACAGTTCGATAGTGCCGGAAGTTGACGATTCTGTGGCGAATCCGGACGAGTTAAGCGAGTTCCAGCTGCAACAGGACGGGTTAAACCGGCTGGAGCCCCCGCTCGGCTTTCGACCCGTCGCCACCTACGCCGGCGGTCACTTAACGGACGTGGGTCGCGACACGTTAACGGAAGTTGCGGAGGACCCGTCGCCCACTGCTGGTGGTCATTATTTGCACGCGGGTTCGACCATAGGTCAACAAGAAGAGCACCATTTGGGCAAGGCGCGGTCCGAAGCCTACCTGGATCAAAAGGCGGAGAAGGCAACGCATCACCAGGGAACGGGCGAGGAATTGGCCGCCTCCCCCTTGCACAGGACGGAGGAAATGGAGGATGTGAGGAGGGAAACGCCGACTGAAAAACCGAGAGGAATCGTTCGGAGTCATGAAATGGAGAATATTGCTCTGGCCGCGAAAGACTCGAGCGCCCAGCTTTTGCGCACAGATGACGAAGAAGAGGAAGAAGACTTCAGCTCGTCTGCTGACGAATTAGAGAGGTGAAAAGTGCGTATTCGCCTTACCCTATAGCAATGGGCAGTGCAGCCACGCTGTCCCTCGATCACCATTCGTGTAAAATCGGTAATTCAGTTTTACAGTAGTGCGCTACACACGAGGTGAGTAAACTCACGGGGAAATCCCCTTAAGTATGCGGTGAAGCATAGGGAAGGGAGGCCGGTGAATTCACCGTGAGTTTACTCACACGTGTGTAGCCCACTAATGTCTATTATTGTCTGTCAGTAAAAATACATTTGGGGCGACTAGGGAGTCAGCGCGGCAGTACGTACGTACTTACGCACTGCTATTGGGACATTAGCACTGCTATTGGGTGAGGCGAATAAGTGGTGATCCTGAATGTTTTAGCAGGTTTTCTGTGGCTTTTTGACCATTGTTTCGGCAAGCTTTTGGCAAGTTTTATTATTACGTCATTTTTTTCGTACAAGTTTTATACAAGTCACACATTTTGCGGTTGAAACTTTCCAAGTCGCCATACGTGCCGGACGCTGCTTCAAATTTTGTACTCTTGCTGGTGTTTACTGCTGGAATGGTTTGTTGCGTTGTGCAATCACGATACTCTTGCTTTGCTATGAATGTGCTGGTTTTTAGTTCGTTTGTGCTAATGTTATGTTATGCAGCGTTTATGTTTGTATTTAGTGTGAATCCATGAATTCTTGGTGCTACAGTTATCCATCCACCATATGCAGTAAGGCAATTGGGTTGGTCGATGGCGACCCCGCAATATTTAGTGAAGTTTGGATCGGTGTCTGCGGGGTCGTCGACCTTGTTTAAACATCTGGAAACGTCAAAGGAGCGAGTGAAAAGAAGAATTGACAACAAATGACGTCGAGGACCTCACAGGCACCGATCCAAACTTTCACTAAATGCCGCGGGGTCGCCATCGACCAACCCAATCACCTTACTGCATATGGTGGATACAATCATGTACACTGTATATTTTTACTCAGTCCTGTGTGACCGTTAGCTATGTGTTATTTGGATTGATAATGCAGCATTTTTCTTTTTTGGTACCATTTCCTGCTGATGATATAACGATGACTGATCTTAGAAGTAAGGAAAATGAACAATCAAAACAGGGTAGCTTCAGGAATAGTTTTACATTGTTGCTCCGCTTCGTTGTTTTATTTTGGTGTACAATCATTGATAAAATAATATGCGTGAAGAACTGCTCGGACAATCCAGCTTTTACAGTACTACAGTAGAACTAGAATTGCTGGGACCCATGCATTATTTATCTCCGGTTCTAGCGACCGTAGAGCAAAGCGGTTAACAATCTCTCGATAACTTTAGCTCGCCTCGAAAATAAAAAAACCGCATGCGTCTACGTGCCCTCTGTGTCGAGAAATCGCCGATTTCCTTAAAGGGGGGATCTGGCGGGAATTTAGTACGGGAAGGGGAAATTTCATATTTTTGAAATTTGAGGTGCCTATCCTATGTAAAATTCCACCCTCTTTAGATCTAACCCCACATTCTGGAGCCGATTTTGCCTCTGTGAGGCGGCGCCCCAGTTAGGAAGAAGATTTCGCAACACTTTGGCCTATTTTGAGCTTTCTTATTTTGAGCTTTCTAACTGGGGCGCCGCCTCACAGAGGCAAAATCGGCTCCAGAACAGGGGGTTAGATCGAAAGAGGATGCGATTTTACATAGGTAGGTTCTTTCAAAAGTTAAAGGCGGGGGGTAACGTTACATATCGAGCAGGTATTTTCAAGAGTGCTCCCCACCATTGAATAGAGAATTTTTTTCTGCCCATATGCTTCATAAGTCAAAATGTTGTAGCTCCTTGCGTTATTGAGGTACCGTAATTTTTTCGGTATCCATCTCTCATAGCTGTGAACCACTGGATGCGTTTTTCTACCAATCATCGTGATTGCGCAGTTTCTATTCATGCTATTACCGTAACCTTGCAAAATTCAGTAATAAAATAAGGCACCATCCTTAACCGTTGCGCATCCTTAACTGTTGCGCATCCTTAACCATTGGGCATCCTTCACCATTGCGCATACTTTGCATTGTCCATACGTAGAAAACCAGCGCCCTACTTTGACCAGTTTATACGTAGAAAACCAGCGCGCTGCTTTGACCAGTTTATACGTACACGTACAAAACCAGCGCGCTGATTTGACCAGTTTATACGTAGACCATCAGTAGACCATCAGCACGCTGCTTTCTCCTCTCGGTACATATTCGTTCCTCTCTCCCTTCACCACACTCCTATATACATGGCTTTGGGCATCTTTAGCACGTAACCCCACGCTATAGCCTACCGTAACCTTCCAAAATTCAGTAATAAAATAAGGCACCATCCTTAACCGTTGCGCATCCTTAACCGTTGCGCATCCTTAACCATTGGGCATCCTTCACCATTGCGCATACTTTGCATGGCCCACACAAAATATAGTCCCACACAAAACATGCCGAAAGTCGCTCAGCATATTTATAGCATGGGCTAGCATGATAAGCATGGGGGGCACACTGAACTAAGTCATTCCTGTTGTCCCGGCCCTGAGGGGCCAGGGACAAAAAATGTGATGTTTCCTCAAGAGTAGAACATACATACTTAGATACCCATAAAAATTTCATGTCATATTGCTTATAGCTGTTTTATCCTGAACAACAGCAAGTGATAACTTCAGCTGAAACTTGATTCCAAAGCCGATATTTTGAATCGAGAAGATCGAACCCTGGTGGACCTCTCGCCTTCCATTTGGCAAGAAACGTGTGAAACGGCTGGTCACATTGGAGGCCATTATTGAATGGGTACGTACTACATGCGAATGCACATGTGAGAAAGAATAAACATACGTACAATACATATGCACATACTTATTCATAACGCTGCATGGATCAGGCATACAGAAGCAGGCGAGAGGCAACAAAGGTCATTGAAGAGTTTTGTTTGCCATGATTGGGAATGGGCAAAAGTATGCCCGCACCAGTCAGACAGCAGCAGATTGTGCGAGAGGCTGTCAACTCGGAGGGGTAGCAAGTTTCGGCAGCGATGGGTGGTTGGAACCTTCTGGTTTCTGCGCCGTCAACCCCATAAGCATCTGCAGGCTAGTGAGCCTCTCGCTCACTTCCTTCGTGCTCCTTAGGAGCACTTCTCCACTGGTTAGTTTCGCCCCAACTTTACTTGGCCTGATTTACCCATCTCGCATTATTTTTTTCACAATGAAATATTTAGTTTCTCTCATATAAGCTTATTGCGCAAGTTTTACCCTGGTTACACGGACTTAAATAAATATTGGCATCAATTTTGCGTAATGCGCTTATAGACAAGAGGTAGGCCTACTTCAAACGACCATACGTACTGTATACTGTACCTACCTTGAGTTGACAACATTTCTTTTTCTTCGTTTTAGATCCACGGAAGAAACAGAGGAAGACGACAATGCGTCCGACAATGGCTCCGTGCAGTGGACCGAGGACAGTTCGATGGTGCCGGAAGTTGACGATTCTGTGGCGAATCCGGACGAGTTAAGCGAGTTCCAGCTGCAGCAGGACGGGTTAACCCGGCTGGAGCCCCCGCTCGGCTTTCGACCCGTGGCCACCTACGCCGGCGGGCACTTAACGGACGTGGGTCGCGACACGTTAACGGAAGTTGCGGAGGACCCATCGCCCACTGCTGGTGGTGGTCATTATTTGCACGCGGGTTCCACCATAGGTCAGCAGGAGGAGCACCATTTGGGCAAAGCGCGGTCCGAAGCCTACCTGGATCAAAAGGCAGAGAAGGCTGCGCATCAGCACGGAACGACCGGCGAGGAATTAGCCGCCTCCCCACTGCACAGGACAGAGGAAATGGAGGATGTGAGGAGGGAAACGCCGACTGAAAAACCGAGAGGAATCGTACGGAGTCATGAAATGGAGAATATTGCTCTGGCCGCGAAAGACTCGAGCGCCCAGCTTTTGCGCACAGATGACGAAGAAGAGGAAGAAGACTTCAGCTCGTCTGCTGACGAATTAGAGAGGTGAAAAGTGCGTATTCGCCTTACCCTATAGCAATGGGCAGTGCAGCCACGCTGTCCCTCGATCACCATTCGTGTAAAATCGGTAATTCAGTTTTACAGTAGTGCGCTACACACGAGGTGAGTAAACTCACGGGGAAATCCCCGTAAGTATGCGGTGAAGCATAGGGAAGGGAGGCCGGTGAATTCACCGTGAGTTTACTCACACGTGTGTAGCCCACTAATGTCTATTATTGTCTGTCAGTAAAAATACATTTGGGGCGACTAGGGAGTCAGCGCGGCAGTACGTACGTACTTACGCACTGCTATTGGGACATTAGCACTGCTATTGGGTGAGGCGAATAAGTGGTGATCCTGAATGTTTTAGCAGGTTTTCTGTGGCTTTTTGACCATTGTTTCGGCAAGCTTTTGGCAAGTTTTATTATTACGTCATTTTTTTCGTACAAGTTTTATACAAGTCACACATTTTGCGGTTGAAACTTTCCAAGTCGCCATACCGGTACGTGCCGGACGCTGCTTCAAATTTTGTACTCTTGCTGGTGTTTACTGCTGGAATGGTTTGTTGCGTTGTGCAATCACGATACTCTTGCTTTGCTATGAATGTGCTGGTTTTTAGTTCGTTTGTGCTAATGTTATGTTATGCAGCGTTTATGTTTGTATTTAGTGTGAATCCATGAATTCTTGGTGCTACAGTTATCCATCCACCATATGCAGTAAGGCAATTGGGTTGGTCGATGGCGACCCCGCAATATTTAGTGAAGTTTGGATCGGTGTCTGCGGGGTCGTCGACCTTGTTTAAACATCTGGAAACGTCAAAGGAGCGAGTGAAAAGAAGAATTAGAACAAATGACGTCGAGGACCTCACAGGCACCGATCCAAACTTTCACTAAATGCCGCGGGGTCGCCATCGACCAACCCAATCACCTTACTGCATATGGTGGATACAATCATGTACACTGTATATTTTTACTCAGTCCTGTGTGACCGTTAGCTATGTGTTATTTGGATTGATAATGCAGCATTTTTCTTTTTTGGTACCATTTCCTGCTGATGATATAACGATGACTGATCTTAGAAGTAAGGAAAATGAACAATCAAAACAGGGTAGCTTCAGGAATAGTTTTACATTGTTGCTCCGCTTCGTTGTTTTATTTTGGTGTACAATCATTGATAAAATAATATGCGTGAAGAACTGCTCGGACAATCCAGCTTTTACAGTACTACAGTAGAACTAGAATTGCTGGGACCCATGCATTATTTATCTCCGGTTCTAGCGACCGTAGAGCAAAGCGGTTAACAATCTCTCGATAACTTTAGCTCGCCTCGAAAATAAAAAAAACCGCATGCGTCTACGTGCCCTCTGTGTCGAGAAATCGCCGATTTCCTTAAAGGGGGGATCTGGCGGGAATTTAGTACGGGAAGGGGAAATTTCATATTTTTGAAATTTGAGGTGCCTATCCTATGTAAAATTCCACCCTCTTTAGATCTAACCCCACATTCTGGAGCCGATTTTGCCTCTGTGAGGCGGCGCCCCAGTTAGGAAGAAGATTTCGCAACACTTTGGCCTATTTTGAGCTTTCTTATTTTGAGCTTTCTAACTGGGGCGCCGCCTCACAGAGGCAAAATCGGCTCCAGAACAGGGGGTTAGATCGAAAGAGGATGCGATTTTACATAGGTAGGTTCTTTCAAAAGTTAAAGGCGGGGGGTAACGTTACATATCGAGCAGGTATTTTCAAGAGTGCTCCCCACCATTGAATAGAGAATTTTTTTCTGCCCATATGCTTCATAAGTCAAAATGTTGTAGCTCCTTGCGTTATTGAGGTACCGTAATTTTTTCGGTATCCATCTCTCATAGCTGTGAACCACTGGATGCGTTTTTCTACCAATCATCGTGATTGCGCAGTTTCTATTCATGCTATTACCGTAACCTTGCAAAATTCAGTAATAAAATAAGGCACCATCCTTAACCGTTGCGCATCCTTAACTGTTGCGCATCCTTAACCATTGGGCATCCTTCACCATTGCGCATACTTTGCATTGTCCATACGTAGAAAACCAGCGCCCTACTTTGACCAGTTTATACGTAGAAAACCAGCGCGCTGCTTTGACCAGTTTATACGTACACGTACAAAACCAGCGCGCTGATTTGACCAGTTTATACGTAGACCATCAGTAGACCATCAGCACGCTGCTTTCTCCTCTCGGTACATATTCGTTCCTCTCTCCCTTCACCACACTCCTATATACATGGCTTTGGGCATCTTTAGCACGTAACCCCACGCTATAGCCTACCGTAACCTTCCAAAATTCAGTAATAAAATAAGGCACCATCCTTAACCGTTGCGCATCCTTAACCGTTGCGCATCCTTAACCATTGGGCATCCTTCACCATTGCGCATACTTTGCATGGCCCACACAAAATATAGTCCCACACAAAACATGCCGAAAGTCGCTCAGCATATTTATAGCATGGGCTAGCATGATAAGCATGGGGGGCACACTGAACTAAGTCATTCCTGTTGTCCCGGCCCTGAGGGGCCAGGGACAAAAAATGTGATGTTTCCTCAAGAGTAGAACATACATACTTAGATACCCATAAAAATTTCATGCCATATTGCTTATAGCTGTTTTATCCTGAACAACAGCAAGTGATAACTTCAGCTGAAACTTGATTCCAAAGCCGATACTTTGAATCGAGAAGATCGAACCCTGGTGGACCTCTCGCCTTCCATTTGGCAAGAAACGTGTGAAACGGCTGGTCACATTGGAGGCCATTATTGAATGGGTACGTACTACATGCGAATGCACATGTGAGAAAGAATAAACATACGTACAATACATATGCACATACTTATTCATAACGCTGCATGGATCAGGCATACAGAAGCAGGCGAGAGGCAACAAAGGTCATTGAAGAGTTTTGTTTGCCATGATTGGGAATGGGCAAAAGTATGCCCGCACCAGTCAGACAGCAGCAGATTGTGCGAGAGGCTGTCAACTCGGAGGGGTAGCAAGTTTCGGCAGCGATGGGTGGTTGGAACCTTCTGGTTTCTGCGCCGTCAACCCCATAAGCATCTGCAGGCTAGTGAGCCTCTCGCTCACTTCCTTCGTGCTCCTTAGGAGCACTTCTCCACTGGTTAGTTTCGCCCCAACTTTACTTGGCCTGATTTACCCATCTCGCATTATTTTTTTCACAATGAAATATTTAGTTTCTCTCATATAAGCTTATTGCGCAAGTTTTACCCTGGTTACACGGACTTAAATAAATATTGGCATCAATTTTGCGTAATGCGCTTATAGACAAGAGGTAGGCCTACTTCAAACGACCATACGTACTGTATACTGTACCTACCTTGAGTTGACAACATTTCTTTTTCTTCGTTTTAGATCCACGGAAGAAACAGAGGAAGACGACAATGCGTCCGACAATGGCTCCGTGCAGTGGACCGAGGACAGTTCGATGGTGCCGGAAGTTGACGATTCTGTGGCGAATCCGGACGAGTTAAGCGAGTTCCAGCTGCAGCAGGACGGGTTAACCCGGCTGGAGCCCCCGCTCGGCTTTCGACCCGTGGCCACCTACGCCGGCGGGCACTTAACGGACGTGGGTCGCGACACGTTAACGGAAGTTGCGGAGGACCCATCGCCCACTGCTGGTGGTGGTCATTATTTGCACGCGGGTTCCACCATAGGTCAGCAGGAGGAGCACCATTTGGGCAAAGCGCGGTCCGAAGCCTACCTGGATCAAAAGGCAGAGAAGGCTGCGCATCAGCACGGAACGACCGGCGAGGAATTAGCCGCCTCCCCACTGCACAGGACAGAGGAAATGGAGGATGTGAGGAGGGAAACGCCGACTGAAAAACCGCGAGGAATCGTACGGAGTCACGAAATGGAGAATATTGCTCTGGCCGCGAAAGACTCGAGCGCCCAGCTTTTGCGCACTGATGACGAAGAAGAGGAAGAGGAAGAAGACTTCAGTTCGTCTGCTGATGAATTGGAGAGGTGAAAAGTGCGTATTCGCCTTACCCTATAGCAAAGGGCGGTGCAGCCACGCTGTCCCTCGATCACCATTCATATGTACTAAAATCGGTAAT